>BGPR01004046.1:29733-45389 GCA_013235015.1 Araneus ventricosus
AGAGAATAATAAGTTTATCTCAGTTAAGAGAATAATAAGTTTATCTCTGTTAAGAGAATAATAAGTTTATCTCAGTTAAGAGAATTCATAAGAGAATAATAAGTTAAGAGAACAATTTTATGAGAATTTATAAGAGAATAATAAGTTAAGAGAATTAATAAGAGAATAATAAGTTAAGAGAATTAATAAAAGAATAATAAGTTAAGAGAATAATAAGTTTCTCAGTTAAGAGAATTTGTAAGAGAATAATAAGTTAAGAGAATTAATAAGTTTTTCTGAGCTAAATGGAATTTAGCTGAGATAAACTTATTAATTCTTTAAAATCATTGTGAGTTCTAAATTGCCATTCAAATTAGTATCCCTCTTAACAATAAATTTGAACACTCGATTTCATATAAATTTTCAGCACAAATTCTTATAGTTGAACTTTAAAATCCAATTATTTCTCACAATTATATATATCTTAAGCATTGTAATTAAAAGATGAACGTATTTACAGCTGTGATGAAAAAAGGGCATCTTATGTTCGGTCATTTAAGTGCTTATTAGTATCGTTCTTTTACATCTGCTGTCTGTTCTTCGTTAGGATAATTTTTTTCCTTCAATTAGGAAGCAGGGAGAGAGTCTTATCAGTTCTCGAAGTATTCATGCCTAATTAATGGCACTTATCTCTGGGAGTAATAACGTGCGTAACACCCTTGACGCAGCTCTAGCTGTCTCGTAGAATCTCTTGCGAGAGGTTTTGAAAGACATTAAATAATTTTGGTGCAGTGATGTTTTCTAAAAGGAAAAATAAATTAGGATGCATGCTTCATTTCTAAGTTTGAGGTAAACGTGTTAAGTTTGTATTTATTATTTCGATTGGAATGATTTTATACGTGCAGATTTTTGTGGCTTTCTTTTCATCGGCAAATTTTACATTCTTACGAAAATAATTTCATCATTGGCTTCTCGGGGAAAATGTGTGCGTTTTTTCATGTTGAATTATGGCATTTCGATTTTCTAAGTATAGCTTTGGGTGCACAAAAGTTTCTATTGCACAATACTGATTTTCAGACAGTAATATGTATATTAATGTATTTCCCCAATTAAATTGCAACCTATAACTCTGTTCTGATTGCACCAAACGATGGCCATTATTTTCAGTTGATGTGGAGTTTGTTAGGTTGTTTGCATTGGCTTTTATTATGCGCCGATCGTAAGGAACATTTCCAGTTTCCAGATGAGCGACTGGCTTCTTTTCATAACTAGAGAGAGTAATTGCGAAAATAACCGGTTTTCGGTTTTTCAGGTTTTTTCACCTCCGGTTTAACCTGGCGGTTATAACCGCTAAAAATAACCGGTTTTCGGTTTTTTTTAAATGAAAAACAAACCCCTTTTGTTAAAAAAGTATTGCTTAATATTGTTTTCCCAGTAAATCAATCCATTGGCCACTATTTATCTGTTCGTAAAGACTCTTTCAGTAATCAGCCAACCAACAGACGCCTCGACGAAGCGGTTGTCGGTGATTGGTCAAAGATGATGAAATTCAAAACTTCGTAACTTGGTAAATTTTAGTCTATTCAAACTTAAAATAGAGCCTTTCTTCCGTTCCGGTTTTTTCCCTGGATTTAAAAAATAACCGGTGATAACCGGGACAAAAAATAACTGAAAAAACCGGAGGGTTTTTCTCATTACTATTCATAACCTGATATCAAGAAAAGTTTCTGATCCCGCCGCTTCACTGCGTATTAACCAATCCACAATACTCCGTCTCTTCGACTGTTAAGACCTCTGCGACTCACGACCGTTTTATTCATAACCTGATATCATGAAAAGTTTCTGAGCCCGCCGCTTCACTGCGTATTAACCAATCCATAATACTCCGTCTCTTCGACTGTTAAGACCTCTGCGACTTACGACCGTTTTATTCATAACCTGATATCATGAAAAGTTTCTGAGCCCGCCGCTTCACTGCGTATTAACCAATCCATAATACTCCGTCTTATCGACTGTTAAGACCTCTGCGACTTACGACCGTTTTATTCATAACCTGATATCATGAAAAGTTTCTGAGCCCGCCGCTTCACTGCGTATTAACCAATCCATAATACTCCGTCTCTTCGACTGTTAAGACCTCTGCGACTTACGATCGTTTGCACTTAAGTTCACAAAAATATATTTCAAATTTAAAAATAAAACGTAATTTCAAATTGTATTCAGAATCCGGAATAGATGGAACCTGACCCTGTCCGGATAACCGAAAGTCCGGATTAGACGGAACTTGTTTTAAAATGCACATAATATAAGTGTTAGATGAGTAAAATTATAAAAATCAAAGTCATTTTTTTCATAAATACGTACAATATTTCCTACTTTTTCCGTCCGGATTAACCGTATGTCTGGACAAGCGAGGTACAGATTAGCAGGACTTTGCTGTACTTACATTAAAAAAACAAATTTTGAATTTTTTACATTATGCATACAATAATTGCAAATACCTAGATTGGATTTTGTGTTTTATGTGCAATTTTTATAACCCTTTTGGATGAAAATAGGGTAGAAAAATATAAATCCGACTTGCGACATACCAGTCAGAACAGAAATCAGTCAAAGTCCAGAATGACCTGTATACTAAAAAATTTTGACGGAGTGTCGGTACTTCCATTGTGCATAGTCTGGGTATTGTCTCCTCCAATTATTGTTCGAAATTGATTCATGGAGTCTTGTCTCCATCCTTGATTCAAATTCAATCATCCAGAGTGTCTTTGTCGAGTAAAATCACAAGTTAAAAATAATCCGAGCAGGATCAGAATTCACCAAAAGGGAGAAAAAAGCGCCAAGCGTTAAGCATAAATCTTTCGCCATGAAGTCGCTGAATATCATGCACAGAGATTGCTTCCAATACGCATGCGCGTGGAGATCACGGATTCGTTTCAAAAGTAAAAAAATCAATATGCAATTTGAACACCTCTTTTTTAACCGATTGAGATGAAAATTGGGCCCAGATCTATAATTAATGTTAGAATCCGATTATACAGACCGACAGACAGTCGACTCTTTGACGGATTTGCCCCACAATTTTATGCGGACCTACATTCATGATGATAAAACTGTGTACCAAATTTTACCTATCTAACTATTCAAATTTTTGAGTTATAGTGTTCGCATGAACGAGGACAGACAGACAGACGGACTTCCCGTAGACGTATTTTGTCCAAAATTTGATAGAAACCTACAAATTATGTGTCAAGATCACATACCAAATTTCATCTCCGTAGCTCTAATAGTTTTAGAGTTATCGTGTTCACAGACAGACATAATTCCAAAATTGTGTTTTTCGGACTCAGGGAGGTCTAAAACGTGGAGATTCGTCAAAATATCGAGTTCAAATTTTTTGACGATTACAACACTTTCTCTTTGTTTACTTCGTATATGAGAAAGTAATGAATGAAGAGCAAGTTAGTTAGTTGGTTATAATAGCGTCCCGTTTAATTTAAGCAAAAGGTGGATGTTTTTGAACCGATCTCGCAATTTTGAACCGCGGACAGATGACGAGGACGACACCTGAGTAGAGATCCACTTAGTATAGATCGAAGGACGAAGACAAATTTATTTATATGTAGATAAAATGGAATGGAAATGCATTAAATCAGAGGGTGTTCGCACATTTTTAGAACGAATTTTATGGTATTTTTAGAACTATTTTACATTTTCTTTGTGTGTTTGAAATGTGTCAGTTTGATAGTCCGTATTCTTAAATATCTTTCTGCATCGTAACTTCCATGACACATAACACCACAGCATACCCCGAACTCGGCGCCTAAACGGCACCCTGTTGGTTGGATGAGTGTGTGTGAAACTTTATTGAAAAGCAAAACCAAAAAAATACATCATTAGATATAAAACACTTGAAAGGGAACTTAATTATACATGAACAAAGAAGAATAAAATAAAAAACACATAGAGGATTACAATCCGAGTATGATCTAAAATATTTACAAGAGGAGTTATAATATTTGAGTGCAGTGAAAGGGTCGAATGTTTCCTTTAGTTACATTGTTTCATGCAGTTGCAGCTCCATGATTCCGGGCTGATAGTGCTTTTCGATGCGGCGAAAAAGAAGAATTGAATAACGTATTACCACCGGTTATATTGATGAAAATTGTCGCAACCATTCTAAAAATCGTGGGACTGATTTTTTTGTTCTTTCTTGTTATTTATACGGAGGGATCGCTGGAATTGTTACTCAAGGGTTGGCAGTGATGTGAAGGGTGAATTTTTCGAATGAATTACGGAAGAACTGGTGGTGGCTGGTTGCTGTTTTTAAGCTTATGCTCTGCTGATCAACTGGGTATTCATCGAACTTCTAGCTCTAGGAGGTGAATCTTTGGAACTATCTATTTCTAGGCTGGAGTATGTGACGGTGTTGTATTTTGACTTTTAATTAGGTCTTCGTTATTCGCCAGGAATGCGATTAAATTATTTATATTTCGTCTTGAGAGTTTTCTGGATAGGGCGCTCTTCCACCAATGGACTATGAATTGTGGGCTAGGTTCCTTGTGGTGATAAGATAAAGTAAGTGGACATCTCGTTGCATAGTGAAGGGGATTTCCTATTTCCCCACATCCGCAGTAGTCTGTAGAATGGAGACCGAATGTCTTGAGGTAGCTGGGGAAGGGCCCATGGCCAGTGGCGAATGAATTTTGTGGTATCGGAGGAGGTATTTTGTTCCATTCCTCTTGGAAATCTTTCCAAAGTCCACAAAGTGTTGTAGGCCGACGTTTGGATAATGCTGTTTTTAAAAGTTAAAAATCTCAAAAACTCATGGGTGGCACAGAACTATTTACCAGGAATATCATTGAAGGTTATGGTCTCAATACCCACTTCTTGTTCTACTTTTTCCAGGAAATTAACAGTGGATTGTGATGCGCGGCTGCTTGATTTGATTGAGTGCGGTTCTACTGATTGATGGCATTGTGGGTAAAGATGTGTTATATCATATTTGAAGATTGTATATAAAATATGCTCCTGATAGTATGTGGAGTTAATCTTAACATTTTTACCCACTCTCTTTGCTTTTATTTTACCATTATATGAAAATTCAGCAGCAATCATAATTTCCTTAGGAAAACTTTCTTTAGATTTTTTGAACCATATTTTAAGACTTTCCCCCCTCTTTGATGATAATGGATTGAATTTTTTTTGTAGCGAAGTAAATATACCCAAGATTCATCTATTGTTACAGCATTTTTTCCATTTATGTCATCATAAATGCTTTTCATAAAGAATTCTGCGGCGTGTTCTGCGATCAGAGATATAACGTTGAAAATGATGATGGATATTGTTTTTTTTTTGCCTTTTCGTGATTCAAATCAGTGTTAATAATTTTTTTTTGCAGTTGATACTGAGCCTTTTAATGATTTTGGAACAAATCTTTGTCTTGGAGAGTTTTCGTTAAAAATTAAAGATCTCACCTTTGCAATATTTGAACTACTGCGTTTTTCCTATGGATACGTATTTGAAACAATTTTCCCACTTGAAACCAAACTTCGACAATATTTTTCTGTCTTATTTACAATATTGCCTATTGTTGCTTCAAATATATAAAAACTATGGTTTCACAGCGTCTTTAAATGACTGAAAAAGATTAACTTCCTTTGGAAAGAGCAAAAAAGAATCCTTCCATCCATCGCTTCTTTAGAAGCGCTATTTTGCGTGTAAACAAAAATTTTATGTTGAAAATAATAAATTATAGCTTCAAAAATGTAATTATTATGAAAATAAATTTTTCCAAGCACACAAATTTTCCCTACAGCGAAACGAACTCGTTCTAAAAATGTACGATCACCCTCTGTATGAATAGAGCTTAAAAAGAATCCACTAGAAAAAGCAAAATAAATTTAAAAGATAATAAATTTAACATAAACTTTAAACAAAAAAAATTAAACAATAAAATTAAAACGATAAATTTTTTACAATTTTTAAGTTTATACAAATGGACTAGAATGGATTCTTTGTTTATTTAATTCGATTCCCTCTGAGTTTATCTTTTTTTTCCAGCTTTCTTTGAATGATATTAATTTCCTCTGTATGAATACATTTCCATTCATTTTATCTACATATAAATAAATGCGTCTTCGTCCATTTTATCTGCCTTAGATTTGTTTGCAGCCATTTTTTGCAAACCTAATGACTGTATGAAATGGCTTCAGATGTATTTCATGAGAGAATATCTAATTAAAAAGTATCTGAACTAGTCTCCTATCTTCATGGGATGCTTACATTTAGAATACTGTTACAAACACTTGCGACTTTAGCGACGAAACATGGGATCTCAAAGATGCTGGAATCTTCTCGATATCTCTATTAGCAGAGGAGATACGCTTGAATGTATTAGATTCTTCCATGTGACGTCAGGGCCTGCCGGGAGAGACTATATAAGGAGATCGCTTGGATGACGGAGGAATGTTGATCGACTGGGATCGCCTTGGAGCCCGAAAGTCTTTGAAGTTCTATCCGCTGTGCGAGCTAGTAAGCTGTTAGACGCCGAGCTGTAGCAGTGTTGATCAACTGTAACTACTTTAGAGTTTCGTCTGCAGTGCGAGCTAAGAAGCTGGTGAGTTGAGCGCTATTGAAAGTGCTGTTATTGTCGTTATTAGCTATTTGCTGACTGTTTGTGTTGCTAAATATCAAAGTGTTGAACTGTTATTACCGGTGAATTATTGTCTGTTCACGTTGCTAATCTGTGCAAGATATATTGTTTAGTGTTACCTGTGCTACGTGTTTTACTGCATATTTGTGAATAAACCTTCATTCGCCATTATCCTGCGTGTTGGACTGTTTACACCATACACCCACAGAAAGACTTTTGTAACAATAGTTTAAACAGCCTGACCAACAAACATTTATTCTGAGATAGTAATAACGAAATTTAGTTTACAACTTCGACAGTGTATTTAAAACAAGCACGGAAACTGATCGATTTCTAATTTCTTCTTCATCCTAGAAATGCCGCCACACCTTCATTATTTAGTATTTTCGAAAGTTCATCCTTCAAAAACTTTCGTAAGAGGTTCGACGAGACAGTGCGAGCTGCGTCAAGAGTATTACGCGCGTAATTACTCTCAGAGATAAATGCCGTTAATTAAGCATGAATACTTCGAGAACTGATAACACTCTCTTCCTTGGTGGCTAATTGGAGAAGGAAAAAATTATCGTAATGCAGGATACAAAACTGATGCTGCACAAAAGGTAATAATAAATTATTTGAAAAATGGGGCATTAATTTGCCTTCATATTTTTGTCAACAAGGCAAAAAAATAGTACGACGTCTTTGATCGTCTTTGTCAACAAGACAAATGAGAACGTCTTTTAATTTCAATGCATATCATTGAGATGATTGGAAGACATGATTGGATTATGATTTGGAACAAAAAGTGCAGGGTGCTCATAAATTACTGGACCCATTTAAAAAATTAATAAAAAAAATCTAACAACTACGGGTTCTTTTAAAATGAGAGCTCATTTTAAAAAGTTTTTTTTCAGATAGGTAACGCTCAGTTAAAGTGGTCCAGGTGGTCGTAATGTATTGGACATATCCTATTTTTGAGAGCCATTATCAGCGAAACTATGAAGAAAAATAAAATCATGTATTTGAAGAAAATTTTACATCCTTTAATTTGTAAATCAAATGTAATTCAAAAACTGAATAGTTCTCGAGATATTGAAGAAAAGCTAAAAGAAGAAAACCAGAAAAAGCTCATCGGCCACTGGTTTTCGGAAGCCAATTACGTATGGAAATATCTCGCTGCAGCAAATTTAGTACGTCGTAGTTATACGCTATCTGTATTAAAAAATACTTCTTTATTTTCTCTCTCTTTTCAAAAAAGAAACGCAGTTGTAACATTATTAGTTCTCTTTTTTCATTAATTTTTGAAATTGTCCAATAATTTATGATCACTCTGCATTTCTGTGTAAGTTGTTTGTTTGATATAGTTTGATGAAGAGGGCAGTGACGAGGAATAATAATGTGATTATAAAGTTCCGATTAACAATGCACTGTAAAAAAAATCCCGTAAAATTTACGGTTTTAAACTGGCAGCTGGGTTGGTTGTGCAAAACCGTAAAAGTTACGAAGTAAATCCGTAGTCACAACGGTTTTTTACCGTATGAAATCAAGTTTTCTCCGTAAAAATTAAGTCATCGAAGTAAGTGACGTCATCGACTGAGTTGAGTTGTTTTTCTCCTTCTGTTTGAGTTTAGTTGAAATTTGCATTATCAATTAGGAATATTAATTAATCAAGGCTCAATTATTAATTTCAATTAGTTTAATTAATATAATTTTTAATTGAACTTACTTGGACGATTTCGATGCAAGATGGTGACAAAATTTATAATTCCTCCGAGTCGGGGATCGAAAGCGCGTTCATAGAAATAAAAGGCAGTCGCTCTAACCACTAGACCACCGGAGACTTCATAAAATGAAGTAAAAATAATCTATTTGAGTTTTAAAGTCACTATAGCTCTAGTGGCGCCACCTAGTGGTGTAAAAATCAACTATTGCCAGAACACGTGTTTTAAGGTTAGCTTTCATGAGTGACAACAGGTTACTGCAAACAATAGCGGAGATGGAACCCTATTAAAAACATGAAATGAATGCAATAAAGTTACATTTAAGAAAAGGGAAAGTTATCGTACGGAAAGCAATACCGTGTGACGAAAAATACAATTTGAACTGACGGTTTTAAATCGTTTATGGCTGGAGCGGAAAACGGTGAAAAACCGTTTTGTCAACAAAACAGCTTCAAACCGTCAAATATACGGAAAAAGTCCGGGAAAAAAACGGATATTTTTTACAGTGTAACAGTTGCAATTTTTTGGCGTGGAGCAGTTGAATTTGCTTGTAGTAGAGCAGTCTTGAACGTCTAGCCACAAAGATGATATTCTTTCACGATATGTTTCCTCATTTCGTGCTTCCATTGATCCTGATTTTGTTCCTAATGATAGTTCATTTTTTATGACTTCAGTTCTGGATAAAAGGTATTTGAAAAGTTCTGTTTGTCATGATTTACAACTCTTTTTTAATAATCTAAATAAATCAACTCATCAGGTCACTAATTCTATCAGATAATCACTTGAACGAAGAAAAACAATAACGTTCGGTTTGAAAGATGAAAAAATAAGTTATAGACGCAACGATGCACGCAAAGTGGAAAGGAATTAATACAAGTGATAATATTTTTTTCACGTGGACATCATATTTGTTCAATGTTGAAATATTTTTTTCATGTTGAATAAATTTAACTATAACGGAATAAATTCTTTTGTCTGCAATATATTTGTTAATTGCAAAATTTGAGAGCGAATCGAAGTGAATATGATCCAACTAAAATGCAAATAATTACTGTACCTTTGATAATACTCTACTCTTTCTTTCTACACTTTCCTATGACGCACTTATAGTATCATTATAAATGATCATATGAATATTTCAGTTGCATCTTTGTGTTATACGAATGATCAGTAAAACCCTACTTGCTACGCTAATGAAGATTCACAATATTTATATTGCATTATAATAAAAGCATCATTTTAAACGCCAACTAGCCGCTTTCGACCACCAGCTTTTCGCTTGTAATATAAATAGCCGTAACTTTACTTGTAGATTGGCGAAATCAGTCCAGTTGTTGAGATTGAGGGACTCCAACAAAGTTTTATTTTCCGATATCTCTCAGACATGGAGGGCAGTTGGGGGGGGGTCAGGCTACTACTGATGACGTATCTATGGGTCATGAACTTACTATGAAATAAAAATTGGGAAATCGGTTCAGTGATTGGGGATGGGGGACTCGTTCTTTGACTTTGCTAGCTATTTTAAATATATAGATGCAAAACAACTGTCAACATATAAGTAAACAATTCCATCCTCAAAACACACTTTAAATATCGACAATATTATCCGCAGCCAAGTTTTCATATCTTTGCAGTTAACCTGTTATGTCTTCACTAAAGTTAATGTCAATCAAGCATTACCATTCAAATTAGAATTCCTCTTAACAACAAATATATAACATTCGATATCATGGGAACTTCTAGCACTAATAATTCTAGTTAAATATCGAAATCCAATCATTTCTTCCAATTATCTCCATCAAAAGTATTGTAATTAAAAGACGCGTGCATTTACTGCTGAGATAAAAAAGTTTAATGTCTCTTCTTTCAAATACTTATTATTGCCCATTCTACTGCTTCATCTGGCTGTCTCGCATTATCATATTTTTTTTTCTTCTCCAATTAGCCACCAGGGGAGAAAGTCTTATCAGTTCTCGAAGCATTCATGTTTAATTAACGGCATTTATCTCTGGAGTAATTACGCGCATAACACCCTTGACGCAGCTCTAGCTGTCTCGTGCAACCTCTTGCGAGAATTTTTGAAAGACAGTTTCTTTAAACATTAAATAATTTAGGCACAGTTGCATTTTCTAGAAGGATAAGGAAATACGGAATTGTGCATCGTCTTTTAGTTTGTTTCAGGTTAAACATTCTAAGTTTGTACTTATTATTTCGAATGGTTGGTTTCCTTGTTGTTGTTATTCGTAGAATAATTCATCTGAAAACATAATATTATTATGTAAGCAATTTTAATAGTGTCTTCTTTGGTGTTTTTAGAGTTAAAGTGTTTAAGTGTTTGGAGGTTAATTTGTGAAAAACAGACTTAACAAGCACTTCTTTCTATAACTAAAATGGAAAGAGAAGATGGAAATTTTGTTTGAACCCCAGATTAATTAGGTTAAATCATTCAAAATTTATTTTAAAAGATTTAGGAAGAAATTTCAAATTTTCGTTGTAAAAAATATAACATGACAAATCTAGGTACTTGGGATTTTTATGTACTTTTGCAATTTCTTTCAAGTTATTAGTTGTACAATTTTACAAAATCGATTGACATTAATCTCTTATTTATTCGTGTGACACATAAATAATGGATACAATTTTGCGAATATAGTTTTCTTTCATTTTACATTAGGCCTTCCTAAGGCCCTTTATTTAAAACTTAATAATAATTTTTGAAAGAGAATACAAATCACCATTAACATTTGAAAGGACCTTTTACACTAACATCAATCAAAGAAGCTCTGAAATAAAAAAAATTCACAGCAATTAGCTACCAGTCCCCCAAGTAATAATATTTATAAAAAAATTATATTTCTTCACTTATCATCTGAAGATACAAATTTTTAATTGCAAAACCATCAAACTATTCTTTTTGTGAAATTTGAAGACAAAAGCAAAGTTAATTCATTATATATGAGATATCAGCGAAAGTGAACAAAATACTGTAAAGGAAACTTGACATGTCTTTCAAGGGACTGACGTAAACCGACTTAAAAATTTAAAAGACATATTATCGAAATTTTATTAAACAACATTAATTATTACAAATTTAATGCTACTAATGCAAATTCAATTAAGAGTATTAATTTTATAGTTTTTTAAGATAGTACTAGCATAATACTATATACTACTAAAATAAATAATTAAATTTTAAACTTAAATATTTATAATAACATTCGATCTCATATTCCTATTAGATGTTAAAAAAAATCAGTAATATTCTTCATTTGTTGCGAAAATTTAATTTTTTTCTTCCTCTTTGAAATTTCAAAAAATTGAGATTGGTGGTGTTTCTTGTTTAGCGACGATATGTAATGGTCTGAACTTAGTAATACCAATCATGCTGAAACGAGTTTGACAAGAACTAGACTATAGCCTGGACATTGTTCGCGTGACTCATATATATATATATATATATATATATATATATATATATATATATAGGAAGTCATATATAATATTTGTAATGCAATCAAATGAAAATATTTCGGTTTTCCTTCATTTTAAACCATTTCTGGTAAGTGTATCGTGGTCCAAATGAGTTTAATATAGTACAGTAAAGCAACGTTTATACGACTTTCAACGGACTGACGTCAAACAACGTATAAATGAAAAATTTTGCTTATTATAAATTTAACGCTAATAATGAAAATTCATTTAAAATTATTAATTTAAAGTATTTTAAGATAGTACTAGCATAATACTGCATACTTTGAAAATCAACAATTAAATTTTAAAATTCAATATTTATCATAAAAGTGAGAAGAATCATACCTTTATTGCATATCATGAGTACTAATTACACCTATCTTATACGATTTATATACATCCTGTTAGGAGTTCAATTAAGAAAATGTTTAACCGGCGTCTGACGTACCGATTGTCTGTGAGTATTAAGTAAATCATTTTGGATGGAATTAAGTTCATTGAATGTTTTTTCATTATTCTTTTGACAAAAGAAATAAGTTCGAAGTTTTTCAATAGAATCCATTGCTTTTTTAACACGTTCACGCCGGCGCTGCAATTCATGTTTCTCTCCCATGGGGCGGCTACTCTAAGAGCGCTTTGCTTCATCGGGTGGCGCCCAACTGAAGTGAAAAATGAAATTTTACCCCAATGATAACCATTGCTGCTCTTTATTTTTTTCACCACTATTGCATGTTTTTGCCAGTACTTTGAAATGTTTTAAAAAATCGCTTAGAAATAAATAAACAATTACATTTAGAATATTAAATTGTTGTGTTTCGATTGCCGAATTTATTGTTTAAGTTATGTTTAGAATATTGAGTTGAAATAAAATAAATCCTATTTTTTCAATCAATATTCCTAAAATTTTCATTATTTTAATTTTCAACTCTATGGATTTTTTTCTAGTTACTAAACTAATTGAATTGTTCGTGGTACGCACCGCGTGATGAAACATTCAAGTGCGAGCCACCTGTGTTACACGCCGCCTGATGGGACATAACAGCGCGAGCCACCGGTGGTACGCGCCACCTGATGGGACATATCAGCGCGAGCCACAAGTGGTACGCGCCGGCGTGAACGTGTTAAGGAAGGGTGGAATATTTTCTTCACCATCTCTTAAATTAGCACCAGATTACTTGTCTTCTGTTAATTCATCAACTGTGGATAATTTCGAAGTCATGATATCTTTATCACAGTTAACGTACTAGAAAGGAGGAAATTTTCACATTTTAGAACGGGGGAAAACGACGTAGAACCGTTGCTTTGCTTCGTATAAACGAAGTGCTTTATCGTTTCAAAACGAATAAATCGGGACTGTGATGAAATGACGTATAAATGTAAAAGACGTCTATGAGAAACGTATAAATGGTGCTTTACTATATCCTAAATACATTCTTTCTTCCACAAAACCAAATTTTTTGATAGCATTATACAAAGCTTTACATTCAAAAAATGCGCAGTAATCCAATAGGTCCACCGTTCCATTAATACTTTCAAAAGCCCCCGAAAGAGGATTGCATTCTCTCAGCCACTAATTTAATTTTTCTGACATTCTGTACCTTCTCTTTAGAATCCATTTCACCGGTTCATTCAGAACTACCCACAATGTTTCCTCTAACGTTGAGAGGCTTTCATTATTATGCAAAACGTTACCTTTTGTTCGTCCAGAACATAAAACGTAAGCGTACACGTCATCCAATCTTACCGCTTAATAGTTGTATGGCTATAAGTCCTTTTTCTCTGCAAGGAAAATTTCAAGGTTTTTTTTTTCAGTAATTAGTTGCGTACGTCATATGCTATAATTATGGGGGGTGCGAAGCTCTATTTACTCTCTTTTGGAGAAAACGGGTGTTTTAATGACTCGGGATGTTTGCTTAAAAGCAAGTTTTTAGCTTCTTAAAAAGATAATTTTAAGTTTTACGTTTATGAATTAGTGGAAAATATAAATCAGTCTTGTGTAGATTCGTATGCTATCATAGATGCTCGTTATAAAGCAGGATTAAATTTTGTTTACCCCAATTGATTTTATTTTCATTACGATAAACGCTGAATTAATCTTTAAACATGGCTAAGAATCGAGTCTAGTCCTTTATGCATGATCCGTTAGACTTCAGATTAAATCTCGACTATTCTTTAAGATACATCTTGACTACATAAAGTTTAATTACCATTGAAACTTATCCAGTAAAACTTCTCTAAACGGCCGCCTCTTCTTTTTTCATTGCCAGGGTCGACCCTGCGTACCCAAAGGATGTAAAGCTTGCCATGAGTCAGCGGGGACGCCCTTTCTTATCCGTCACTCTTCGTAATGACCATTTTTGTTTGTCATGGAATATTCGGTCCATTGACTCAATGTTAAAGTAACCTCTATTAACGGCCACTTACTCCTCTGAAGTACACTCCTGTAATTTTGGTTTATTTAGGTTGATACATCAAGCTTAAACTCATTTGAAACATATGGCAAACATACAGTCACTCAAAAAAGTATTGGGACACTTGGCATGCATAACATGTAAAGCTATTTATAAAAATATTAATCACATTAAAAGAAAAATAAAATTAATCAAGAAATGCTTTAACATTTGGTATACAGTATATAAGAAAAATTTTCTTACTATTTTGGAATTACAATTTGATCTAGCCTTTTAAATATAATTTAAACTCAAACAGTTGTCAAAAAAAGTATTGGGACAATTTTGAAATGAAATTTAGAAATATATATGCATCAATAAAATTTAATTTCCCTTTTTTTAGACTATAATTTTAGACATAAAGTATCAGCAGAAAAGGCTGCGTATGGTAATGGTAAAGAAACAAAAGATATTTCAGTTGATGTGAAATCTGGTAATAATTCATTGGAAAACTGGAAAATCAGTTCGTTTGTATGGGACAAATCTTGAAGTTCAGTAATCTACTGTTTTTAATATTATTCGCAGGGTCAAGAAAACAAATAGTGAAGAACCAAAGCAAAGATCAGGCCGTCTAAGGGCATTTAGTGAACGTGAAGAGGTGGATTGTGAGAAAAGCTCACATTAATCCAAAACTACGCAATAAAATTGTCTCTAAAATGTAAAAGAATTCCGGAAATCTGTAATTCTTGAAACTGTCAGAAATGTTTCAAAAAACATAAGTATCATGGCAGAATACCTCGGAGAAGCCCTCATCACAAAGCAATCGAAAATCTAGACTGGCATTTGTTAAAATGTACGTAAAGCACAAAGCAAATTTTGGAAAATATAATTTTTTGTAGATAGAAAGCAAATATAACATTTTCGGATCGGATGGCAAGCAAAAGTTTGGCACACCCAAATACAGCATTGCATATCAAAAATCAACTACTGTAAAATATGGAGATGGCAACCAATTAGTCTGGGTTGCATACAAGTTCTGTGTGGGGAACTTAATTTATAGATGGTACAATGAATAAATATGTCTACCTTGACATTCTCAAGCAAATTTAAAGCAAAGTGCGAGCTTGGGAATCTCAAGACATTTTAAATTGTACCAGGATAACAGAAAAAATACTACTGATATTTGCAAGTTAGGGTCTCTACCACTGTCCTGTGTGATTAAGACCCCTGCCCAGAGTCCAGACTTTAATCCCTTGGATATGTGTCGGATATTGCGGCAAAAAATCAATGAACACAATATTTCTAACAGCAGGATTAAGAAAACACTGATCGAAGAATCGGCCAAAATCAACGGATCATTTTAACGCAAAATTGATAAAATCGATGTCAAATCGACTGCGAGAGGTCATAAAGTGCAAGGGTGGCCCAACAAGATATTTACTATATTTTTCTTAATTTTAT
>BGPR01004046.1:49301-59746 GCA_013235015.1 Araneus ventricosus
TTTTGGAATTACAATTTGATCTAGCCTTTTAAATATAATTTAAACTCAAACAGTTGTCAAAAAAGTATTGGGACAATTTTGAAATGAGAAAATTAAGAAATATATAGTGCATCAATAAAATTTAATTTCCTGCCACTTTTTTTTAGACTATAATTTTAGACATAAAGTATCAGCAGAAAAGGCTGCGTATGGAGCAATGGTGAGAAGCAAACATATTTCAGTTGATGTGCGAAATCTGGTAATAATTCATTGGAAAACTGGAAAATCAGTTCGTTGTATAGGACAAATCTTGAAGTTCAGTAAGTCTACTGTTTTTAATATTATTCGCAGGGTCAAGAAAACAAATAGTGCTGAAACCAAGCAAAGATCAGGCCGTCTAAGGGCATTTAGTGAACGTGAAGAGAGGTGGATTGTGAGAAAAGCTCACATTAATCCAAAAACTAGCGCAATAAAATTGTCTCTAAAATGTAAAAGAAGGTTCCGGAAATCTGTAATTCTTGAAACTGTCAGAAATGTTTCAAAAAAACATAAGTATCATGGCAGAATACCTCGGAGAATGCCCTACATCAGCAAAGCAAATCGAAAATATAGACTGGCATTTGTTAAAATGTACGTAAAGCAGCCAACAGAATTTTGGAAAAATATAATTTTTGTGAATGGAAGCAAATATAACATTTTCGGATCGGATGGCAAGCAAAAAGTTTGGCACACACCAAATACAGCATTGCATATCAAAAATCAACTACTGTAAAATATGGAGATGGCAACCAATTAGTCTGGGGTTGCATAACAAGTTCTGGTGTGGGGAACTTACAATTTATAGATGGTACAATGAATAAATATGTCTACCTTGACATTCTCAAGCGAAATTTAAAGCAAAGTGCGAGCAACTTGGGAATCTCAAGACATTTTAAATTGTACCAGGATAACGAGAAAAAATATACTACTGATATTTGCAAGTTATGGGTCCTCTACCACTGTCCTGATGTGATTAAGACCCCTGCCCAGAGTCCAGACTTTAATCCCATTGGACATGTGTCGGATTATTTGCAGCAAAAAATCAATGAACACAATATTTCTAACAGGCAGGAGTTAAGAAAACACCTGATCGAAGAATCGGCCAAAATCAACGGATCATTTAACGCAAAATTGATAAAATCGATGTCAAATCGACTGCGAGAGGTCATAAAGTGCAAGGGTGGCCCAACAAGATATATAACTATCAAGTTAATATGTTTTTCTTAATTTATTGGACAGTGTCCAAAACTTTTTTCAGCAGATTTTCTGACTTAATTTCTTTTACTTTAAATTGTAATCATAATTGCATTAATATATGAATTTTGTTTCAGTTACTATGATTTGTATTTATCAAAATGTGATATACTTCTTTCTTTTGTTTCATTTATATACTTACGTTATACATTATTATAAAATTCTGTAAACTTGTATTGTGTCCCAATACTTTTTTGAGTGACTGTATATATGATACATTATTATTAAATATGAAGTGTAGAGCATATGGGTCAAGGAAAAGACTTTAATTGATTCAATCTTCTTTTATTCAATCATTGAAGATAGATTACCTTCTCATAGGTAAAGGGATCTTTTATACGTAGCTCCATGACCAGAATTGAGGAGGTAACGCGCGAAACGCCGTGCTGTTGTTGTCAGCTTACATGCTTGAATCAAAAAGGGTAGTTAACAATGCGCTGGGAGGTTATATACGGCAAAAAGGGGATTTTCCCGGAAGACTCGTGACTCGAAATGAAAGTCGTATTGCGCTTATTACGAAGTAGAAGTGATTAAAATGATTCAAGAAAGTTAAAAACTTAAAATATCACAAATATATGTAATGATAAGAAATTTTCTCATCTTTAAAAATTAATTCTTTTTAACGCCGCTTAATTTTTAACCTCTGAAACGCACTTCTACTTTAACTTACAGAGTGACGGTGTTTCGGAAACTCCTTTTTCCACGGTATTTATAGCTCAGACGCGTCCCAATCTGCCCAAATAAAAAAATTGAACTTTAAAAGAAAAGTTACGAACAGACACAAAATCAATATTAGCAAAACAATTCTCTCTGCTATTGACTGCAGGCACTCCAATGTTTTTACCCTTGCAACGACATGACTTTTGGAACTTTGGACTCTGAGGAAGACGCATAAATGCAGGCTACTATCTGGAATTAGAAGAATGATTTTCAACCCATAGTTAGTTTAAATTTTGAATATAGCAACTTACTCCGTGTAACAACTAACCCCGGTCTCCCCTATAACTACAAACACAGAAACAATAAATGAAAACTAAAGAGGAAAGAAGTTATGGAAAGTGTATCATGGAATATTGCTCGTCAGGGAGAAATATCTCCTACGAAATTGTGTTTGTTCAGATTAATGACAAACCAATTAACGTTAAGAAAAGCCATTAGGGGAAGGCCGGGTAGTATCGGACATGCGTTATTTCTTATACTTCCTGTAGAAGGCGGGACCTGTCAAGACACCAGGGCGTTGGGTGAAGTTTGAAAGTCCACATGCCGCCATATTTAGTCAAACAACAGTGCTGTTGACATGCGGCAGAAAAATTAGTTTTCTCAACACCTTTTTGAGTGAAGGAAGATAACTTCAGGTTGTCATAACTTGCCTAAATGTGACTATAAGTTGGTTTTTTGTTTATTGTTGAAAACAACATTTATTATCTTTAAAGTTGAAGGCCGTAAATCTCCTTTGGCTTAATAATACGTATGTTGTAACCGATGTTTTGCGCCATGATCTTTCGGGTTCTATCGCACAGAATGGTGCTACCACTATAGAACAATTTTGAGCTTGCCCGGTCCTTCAAAACCAGTAGCAGACAAGCAGATTTAGGAAATTCGAGCAGTCTTTTAAAATGATAGCAGTACAACTACTACTCTTATTGAGGATTTTCCCAAAACAATTGCATCTCAAGATATTTTAGAGGAGATATCGCCACTTCCTAGCAGTTCTAATGAAGATAAAAAAAAGGAAAAAATCAGTTCAAGTAAAAAGATCAAAACTTATTGCACCTCGAACATCCAAAGAAGATTTGAAAATGAAAGCAAAAATGAAATTAAAATCTGAAGAAGAAAAGAAAGAAGTAGGGGAAGAGACTCGCTAATTCATCTGTGCTGAAACCTTTGAAAAGACTGGACTCAATGTCGGATTTGTGAAGGCTGGGCTCACGAAAATTGCGCCGATATTGAAGAAAACAACCTGTTTTATGAATGCGAGGTTTATTTTACCAGAAATGTAAACACAGAATGCATTTGTCTTTAAAAAGAATTATTAAGTTTTCAAAGACCGATATTTTTTTAATTTTTCTGTTTTATACCTCTTTCTTATCATATATTAACTTGGTTTTAATATTTATAATTTGTACTTTTATAAGTTCCTCAAAAATAACTCCGCCTAATAATAAAAAGTTGTCTGTGAAACCGAAAGTAATTCTCTTCTTGCAAATATTTTTCGTATCCGATACAACCCGCCGCAAGTAAAATTGATAAAAATGTAATGACTATAAAAAGTGTGAAAAAACAATTGACATTTTTATCTTAGAAAAAGGTGTGTTATAATGTGCTTTCATAGAACATGAAAATTTTGTATGAAATATAATATGGTCCAATTGAGCTGTAAAAATATTTTATAATGTAGGAAAAGCTTAGGTGTCCGATACTACCCGACCTTCCCCTATCCCCCTAAAAACACCGATAAAGATAGAACAATCCTAGATTAAGAATAAAGATATATATATATATATAAATGTCATGAAAATCAATCAGTGTTGAAATTAAATGGGAAGACTGTAGTTAATCGGTAATCTTGGTCTGTTATAATGTTCGGGGTAAAGGACAATGTTTTTAGCTTTTTTCTAGCACTATTCTCAGAAAACATTATGATTTCTGTAATTTTTTAGCGGTTCGTATAGATTTTACTTACCCTGATGAGCATCTATACGCCTTTACCGATTAACTACAGTCTTTCCATTTAATTTCAACATTGATTGATTTTCATGACATTGATATATTTTTTACAAACCTTCTTGAATTGCAGCATTATTGCGCATTCGTTACGTTTGTGTTTTATATTATTTTATATTATCTTCCCCTTTTATATGTATATACCCTTTTTGTTTATTTTCTCTCTATAAGAACTCTCGGCATTTTTTTCCCGCATATTTTTTTCTTGACATTTTGTATTATGAATGTTTATGTTGATTATGTTGCTTTAACAACTCTGTTATGATTGTTTCTTATTTGTTATCTATCCTATTAAGATTCGAAGGTAAACAAACGTATGTATGTATGTATGTATGTCCGGCTATCTTCTCACGGACCGCTGAACGGAGAAGCACGCGGAAAGTACCAAAAGATGGGGAATAATCCAAGGAATCCATTTAGGCCAATTAAATTCCGAAATTACAATTAGTTAAAAAGATATTAATTAAAAAAGTCAAAATGAATGAATTGACGTGCTGCCATCTATTGGCAGAATGGTGAATTCATTCACGGCGGATTCTTTTTTTTCTCTACTATTATTTTTCGCATCCAGTGTTGCATTTTTTATTTATTTAACGGAAGTTGGTATTTTTTTTTTGAGCGAGCTTCTGTGTTATTCTGTGTTTGGATTTATTAACAATTGAAAAAAATCGTTTTCTTGCATTTTTCTTTCTTTTTTTTTTTTGTCGTACGGTGTTTCGCAACGTTTACGTTTTTTGGGGAAAATATTTATTCATTTTTAATCCGTTTTTTTCATTATTATTCGTTTTATTTTTTCTTTTGCAAAACAAATATCATGCTAATCTGTTTTAATTTATAAGCAAAAGAATTCTCGCATTTTCATTCAAACCAAACTGCTTTAAGGTAGTAAAAAGGCTAGAACTGAAAGTTTTAATCCAACAAGAGAGGATTACAAACAGATTTACGTTTGTTGGGGAACCTTAGTGATAATATTTGTAGGGAAAAAAACAGAGGCGGGAATATGAAAAAAAATGTGGATTCCGAGAAATGCTGGGATATAAGGTAATTAAAAGGTTGGATTTAAAAATTTTAATTAAACAATATAGGATTCAAAGGATTTTTTACGTTTTGGGGGAAACGTAACGTTTACGTTAGCGACAATATGTGTAAAAAAATAAACCGGAGGCGGGCATATGAAAATTAGTAATAAAAAGACTAAATTTGAAAGAATATTTACATTTGTCGGGGAAAGTAAGTGACAATATTTGTTGAAAAAAAAACGGAGCCGGGCATATGAAAATATGGATCCAAAGGCCTCACATGATCTCACTTCTCTCCGCCCGGGAATATCCCATTATTCAAGATTGCCCGTGCAACGCCGGGCCATGCAGCTAGTATATATATATATACAAAACAATGACAAATTGACGTTTTAAAGGAACCTTCATAAAAGGAAAAAGATTTAACTGCCTCCACAGTCGTTCACAACATGGACATTGGGAAAAGGAATGAAGTTTATGACTACAATAATGAAATCAATTTGCATAATGCCAAAGTCACATGATAAAAGTGACAATGCATGTATTAGAATGCATACCTGCTGACGTTGGCTTACGATGTTCCGTTACATCACATTCTTTTCTCCGTGCAAGATCTACAATAGATGGATGATCTAAATTTGAGGCAAGATCTAAATTTGAGAGGATGTTATACACTTGATGCATTTGATGTTTATCATACGAACATGAAATTACTCCATTATAAATAAGCGTAAACGACCTCGCATATCATGGATCGCAAAATAATTTTTAATCACCTTATTTGCTGAAAGGAGAAGTAAAACTAATGACATCACACTAAAGCAATTCCCAACTCTCTTAAGAAATATCCAAATTCAATATTAAAGCCCTTTTTACGTCAAAATATGTTTCGGCGTTCTTTACGGCTTTTATTAATGCCTCACCATATTCCCCTTAAACACCATCGCAGAACAAAACACTCCCGCTGTAGTAACTACATCATTTAACAACACCATTTTATAGTTTTTCTTGTTGCATCGTCTTCACAGCACGCATCAAATCCAATTAAGAACGAACGGGAAACAAGGAGAGAGAAAAAAAATCAGGGATTTTTTCTCCCGTTCAGTTTAAGTGCTTTTCCTTGGAAAATACTTCCCAAAAACTCAAAATTAATTTTCGAGGTTTAAGCAAACACTATAAACAAAGCGTTAATAGAATCGCCTTCGCGCAGTGTGATATAATGATTTAGCGTATTAAGACATTTAGTACGATGTCTCGGTATTTAATTAAATACGTGTAGATATTAAGAGGCATTCGCAGAGCGTTCATTGGAGACAATAAAGAGGCTTATGCTTTTGCACGGTTTTAATCAAATATTAACCACCAGGGAGCTCTGCTTGCAGCTAGCTTTCATGATAGCGTGGTAGGAAGGGTCTTTTTTTGTGGAATATTTTATGGTCTCGCCGTATCATTAAACGAGAAGTGTTCTTTTAATGTTATTAAGGCGATACTGTATGAGAAATAGCGTGATAATAAAAAAATTTGTTCGGTGAGGGCGTCTTAAGTTGAATTGATGACGGCGAGATACAGAATGGGAAATTTAAGTTAATTGAAATTCATCGAGTTATATTCGCGTTTTCTTGCAAAAGATAGTTTTTAATTAGTTCACTTGTGTTCAAGCAAGTGACTGATAATGGACAAGTGACAGTTGTTACTTAATAGAAACTAGGCGGGTCTTAAGCCTTACTGTGATTAATTGAAGGCTCACTGTCATGCAAGAAACATCAAGATGGATGGGATTTGACAGAATATTTTCAGTAGGCGGATATGCGTGCGAAATCTTTGTCCCAGGATATCTAGTATTATTCACTGACATTGAATATCATAAAAAATAGGTAACTTAATTTAATCATTGGATCTTATTGAGTAATGTTAGTATTTTCATTGAAATATAGTTGTGATAATATGATAAATAGCGTGATGAGAAAAAAATTTGTTCGGTAAGGGCGTCTTAAGTTGAATTGATGAAGGCGAGATACAGAATGGGAAATTTAAGTTAATTGAAATTCATCGAGTTATATTCGCGTTTGCTTGTAAAGATAGTTTTTAATTAGTTCACTTGTGTTCAAGCAAATGACTGATAATGGACAAATGACAGTTGCTAGGTAGTGGAAACTATGTAGGGTTTAAGCTATACTATGATTAATTAACGACTCACCGTCATGCAAGAAACTTCAGGGCGGATGAAACTTGACAGAGTATTTTCAGGAGGCGGAAATGCGTGTGGTGGCAAAACGAAATCTTTGTCAAAGTTTTATGCGCAGGCATGAAATGTTATAAAGAAATTTAAGTTAATTATTGAAACTGTTAGATTGCAGAAATTGCATCTACATCATTTTTCGGCTTTATCAGTATTTTTAAATATTTAAATCTTCGCCACCAAAGTTTATTTAGTATCTTGTGGCATTTCTGGCAACTTTTCCTTCGGTTGGATTTAATTCCTTCGGTTCTCGGTCTCTCAGGCGTGCAGAAGAGTAGAAAAAAATCTTCTTTTCAACGATGAGAAAAATCCACAAAAGATCTCCAACAATGTTGATTTGAAAAATCAAAAAATTTCGACGGGCTGCTGAAGCTATTGTGTGGAAAGAAACGAAGATCCGATTCTGGGACTCTACAGAAAGACTGCGAGCGGATGAAACAAAATGTGAACGATTGTGTGATTGCTTATATCAAGATCCACAGCGCATATCTGCGTTTCTCATCCATGTTGTTCTTTTTTCGCCACAAGCGCTAACTCAACGGTAAAAGTTTTCTTTTATAAAACGAAAAATTTACCAATTTAATTTATCAAAAACAGCTCATGGAGTGAGCTGCAGTGAAAGAATGTTTTTTCACCAAGTTTTTCGAATTTCGCTTCTTGTCAAGTCAAGAACTTGAGCTCAACATGGCAGAAGCAAAATGTCTTGTGGCAAAGTGAAATTCAGCCCAGTTTAATACAATAATACATATTTGCGATAGAGATCTCTGATTTTTCCATTTTCTCCATTTTATTTATTTTCTTGTTGTCTAATTCAAATTTAAAAATCAGTACAAGCTATTGTTTTTACTGATTTAAACTATTAAACTATTGTTTTTACTATATTTACTTGTTTTTGTAATGTGCATATTTTTATTTGTGTTTTCGTGCGTTTGTTATGCGCATTCAGTATAAATGTTAATTCAATTTTCTTAACTTAAAGTTGGCAATTCATACCTAAAAAATGTTAATAAAAGATATTTAATTTTAATAATTCGTCTTCATTTTAACATTCTATTAGCTAGACAACGCATTGAACAATTTATGTTTTCAGATTCTTAACTTAGCGGCCAATTAAAAATTTCTCAGGTGCCAGAAAGATAGGTACGGCAAATTGTATTATTGTTTTGTGTTTCATATTTTCAGCATCAAGTATGCATTTCATAATTGAATAATAATTCTAACCTTTGGCACCAATCAATAATTAACGTCTAGTAGATTAACATTCCATATTTAACATTTTTAACAGAAACTGATTGAGTAAGGTTACTATTTTCATATAAAGTTGAAGTCGAAACATATGACAAGGGATGGGAAAAACCGACCGGTTTAAACCGAAAACCGTGCTTTTTTTGTTTCGGTTAACCGGTGTTTTTCGGTTATTATTTTGTCCCGGTTTAACCCTCCGATTCCTAAGGCCATTGAATTAAAGGGATCTCAAGATACGGGAACGTCCGAGCTCCCCTATAGAAGATCAGCGAACTGTGAAATCAATCACACTTAACAGAAGGGAGTGGAAATTTCAGAATGACCTTCGGACGGCTATCGTCTTTTGCTTGAAGGGACTTATGGGATAGAGTTAAATAGGTTATTTTTTTAAATCCATAAACCGTGTCGGAAGATAGGCTTGATTTTAGGTTCGACTAGAATAAAATGTAACAAGTTATAAAGCTTTGAATTTCATCCTCTTAGGCCAATCACCAACAACCGCTTCCTCGAGGCGTCTGTTGGTTGGCGGATTACTGAAAGAGACTTTAGGAACAGATAAATATTTCCCAATGGATTGATTTCCTGCAAATACAATACTAATAAAAAATTTTGTCTGCAAACGGCGTCTGTTATTTGTAGCCAGAAAATATTTATCTTTAGTCAGAAGTTGTGGCGTCCGAAAGATTAGTATCTACGTTAAATGATGTTGTTTACGATGAGAGTTGTCGATTCACGGATTCGCAGACAATAAATATTACAAAAAAAGGAATTTTATGTTAATTGAAATTCATTGAGTTATGTTCGCGTTTCCTTGCAAAGATAGCTTTTAGTTAGTTCACCCGTGTTCAAACAAGTGACTGTTAGCGGACAAGTGACGGTTGTTAGTGGTAACTAAGTGGGGCTTAAGCCTTACTGTTATTAATTGAAGGCTCACTGTCATGCAAGAAACTACCAGACGAAAGGAACTCGACAGATTTTTCCAAAATGGGGAAATGCGTGATGTTGCGGAACGAAATCTTTGTCCCAGTTTTATTCGCAGACACTGGATGTTATGAGAAAACAAGAAACTTAAGTTAATTATTTAAACTGATTGGGTTAGGGTACTATTTTCTTATAAAGTCGAAGTCAAAACAAGTAACTGCTAATGGAAAAGTGACAGCCGGTATTTAGTAAAGACTAAGAATGACTTAATCCCTAATGTGATAAATTGAATTCTCACTGTCATGCAAAAAACTACCAGACGAAAGGAACTTGAGAGATTATTTCCAAAATGTGGAAATGCGTGATCTTGCAAAACGAATTCTTTGCCCCAGGAAATCTAGGTGTATTCCAATTCACAGACATGGAATGCTTGCTATAAGCAAAACAGGCAATTAAGGTTTGTAATAAAATCGACTGATTATATACATATAACAATAGCATTTTTAGGTACGTAGTTTTCAATTAGCTTACATATGGTGCTAATGAGAATTCGTTTATCATTTAATGTTAATCACTTCCTCTTTTTAGACTTCGATGCGGCAATAATTGCAAGGAATAAGGCTATTCTATGAAAAAAAGGAAGCACTTCGATGGAATCTATAGATTCAATCTCTGACGTTTTATTTTCAGGATAACAGTATTGTCACGTGAAATGACTACTTACACATACTGTTAGTTATATGCTTCACTTACTTAAAACACATTTACTTTGTAGCTTACATCCCTATTAACACAAGATATTTTAAAGATGTCTCCACAATGTTGCTGCGATGCTCTGAATGGCGCTCAACATCGTAAAGATATATATGAATATTTTGAGCGTCTTGTGCTAATAGGGTTAAGTCTAAAGGAATGAGTGTTAATGGGGAAATAGTACCAGTTATTTAAGGATTTTATTTTCGCTTATCATTCAGTGTTAATAACTTCCGCGTTTTAGACTTGGATGCGTCAATACTTGTAAGGAA
>BGPR01004046.1:79312-97121 GCA_013235015.1 Araneus ventricosus
AAATGAATAAGACTTATCATTGTGTTCCTATATCCCTGGCCGGGACCGCGGAGAAAACGCGCATAAAAGAGAGAGCGTATAAGTGAGAGGTCACTGTACTTCTTTATCAATGTACATTATGAAATGCCCATTTGGTCCAAATTCGGTAGTATTCCCCTATCTTACAAATGGTACACATTTTCGATATCAGTAGGAGTTCTTTTTCTGTTTCTGACAAAATAAAAATGCAAAAACAGTCAGTTCGCAGCTATTGCATTAAACTTACTTCCAGAAATTGTATCAGTAATTATTTTGAAAGAGAATTCCACTTATAAGGCATAAAAGAATGAGTTTAGATGGTGAATGATTTTGAATATAAATTTAGAATCAAAAGATAGCCGAAGATTATAAAAATATATAACATTGTAGCGGTTACAATTCATTAGCTTCCCCTTTTCATGGTAGGTGGCGCTACTAGAGTCATCCGGGTTTTTCCCATGATGCCTCTCTCTCTTTTTTTTCTGTGTACTTGTCTTGTGTTGTTGTTCTCTGTCTTGCATCTTGTACCTTCTAATGTACTGTGTCGTGGAACTTAGCCATCTAATAAAAATGGTTCCTGAAATTGAATTAATTCTTCAACAGCGACATTCCATATAAACATGAGTCTCGTGCCTCTACACCATTAATTTAACAAGAATGTGGACAGCGATACATAGCTATAAGCGAATAATAATGTTTACAATTCTGATGTCATAAGCTTGTTGTTCTGTTGCCATTCACTCTTTTATTACCAAAATTAATTTTAAAAATAAATTGGAGCGTTGCACACTGAAATTCGATATTTTTGACTATTACATACACTGATTTCACATATTTTGAATCCGAATACTCTGAATATTTCTTAAAATTTCTTTAAAATATTTTTCTTAAAATAATTTTAGAGTTCTTAGAATTTCGCAACTGACTTCAGTGGAATAATACAAAGAGTGGAATAAAATGAACTGGAATGATATGAATAGGATGCAGGGAAACAGATATTTTTGGAATCAACTTGCGAAATCAACTTTTTCTTTTGGAAAATAAAAGTTATCGAAGTGTGCATGCTTGAATCTGTGCGATTTAAGATGCTCTGTTTAACTTCTTTGTTTTCGTGAAAAATTGACAGTTTCGATAAATTTATTGCACATTTTCAGATGTAATGTAAACTTCCAAGAAACAGTTTTAGAGGAAAACGATTTCAGTTTATGAAAATGAATTAATGTGCGTTACTCATTTAATGACAGTTTTATTTTTTTCCGAAAAATCAATACAAATTCTTTTTCCTTTTGCTATTATACTGAACTATAAAAATTTCTATGAAACCCTCAGATCAATATGGTTTTCAATGCAATTTAAGGCAAAGGTTTACAGATGTTTGTTACATCTTTTGTGACTCTAATTAGACTACTTCGGACAAATATGTTAGAAAATTTTTGTTTTATATATTTAAACTCTTCATAATACATATTTGATAATGCACTCTACCAAGTGAATTATCAAATATGTCTGATTGGTGTTCTGAAGTTCACCAATTTCAGGAAGTTGCAATTGGTGAATTTTCAGAACATTTTAAAAAAATTTCGAAACTGAATAATATTTAGGTTCAAAACCGTTATTTCTACGGAAAATAATAATACTTTTCTTTTTCTTTAAACGAATGCAAACCATAATTTATTTAATCAATCAGCATGCCAAAAATATATCAAATATACACGGTGGTCATAAATTAATGGACACATTTCAAAAATAGTAACGCAGCAACTTTGTTTTTTTAAATAAGAGAGTAGCTCAAAAAGTTTTTTTGAAATAGGCATCGCGTCGTTACGGAGCACTAAATCTGCGCAATCCAACACAAGTGGGGAAATGGCTACAGTGCAGCATAATACAATCAATAAAATTCAATTTTAATTATGTACAAAGATGTTTTGTTAATCAATTCGTAGGTTAAAACTTTGGTCTGTGTATACAGTAATATTAAAACTAAAATTAAGCTGTAGAAAAAGTTGTATGTACTTATGAAAAAAAATCGATTTTTATAGTTTACCCATCTAAAACTTGTATTACATGCATTTTAAGGCAAATTTCGTTTAATCCGGATTTTAAGTGATCCGGATAGAGTCGAATCCCATCTAGTCTTGATTAGCCGGATACTATTGTAATTGTCTTTACTAAAACAAACAACATATATAATAAATACATGAACATGTACATACAATGTTCTATGTTTAAGGGGACATACGACTGTTAAAACTCGACAATTTTCTGATTTTATGAAAAAGAAAATATATATTTCTCTGTCTTTACTGAATAATTTAAAACAATGCGTGTTAAAAAATTCCCATAATTCTGAAAGTTATGAAGGAAAATATATCAGCTCTTCAAAGTAAACATTGAATATGGCCATACCTCTAAAGCGCTATATCTCAAAATGTGTTTTTTTGATATTGCGCGCACGATATCTCAAGAACTATAGAATATTTTTACATAACATTTTTACTGAACATATATTTTGCTATGTTCTACAAATTGAACCACATTTTTGTACATATTTCTCCAAAAAAGGTTTTTTGGGGGATTAGAAAAGTTGAAATTTCAGCTATTTTTAAATTTTAAATTGGTATATAAAGTAGAAATGAAATTTAAATGTTAATAAATTGTGGTTCAGTTACTTAAACAGACTGTTTTAATTACTTAGATACCCAAAATATTGTGTTTAGATAAATATTTTATTCGTAATCATGCGCGAAAGGTGACTATCTCATTTTTGCTCCAAAACTTAAACCCATATTTATTATTGAAACAAAAAAAATACATACGAATATGAAGGTTTCAAAATGTGTATACTATAAGAGAAAGAACAGATATTGTTCTAGAGAAAAGTGAGTTTGTGAATTGCATTGTTTCAGAGATATAACATATCAAATTTGACAGCTTTCCACTATTTTTTCGAGGTTTAAGAGTCGCATACCCCCTTAATTAATCTTCTAAAATTATTTATAAGAAAAAGATTGTGCAGAGGTTAAGTTTATTTCATAATCGTAAATCTATAATTTCAAGGAGAGAGAAACATAGAAATGAAATTTGTAGATCTGTAAGAACAAAATAGTTAAAAACGTTTCTACAAGAGCTATAATACTAATAAATTTAATTCAAATTGGTTAACAGACATTCTGGAACTGATATACAAACGTGGGCATAGGGTGAATATAAAAGAAATGAACATAATTTAAAAAATAATAATACTGTAAAAGATTAGAAATCGATTAAATATTTCAAATGTTCTTCATCTTCTTCAAATCTCTAACATTCATTAAAATTATACTTTTATATAACTAAAAAAAATCCTTTTGAATATTTGATATATAACAAATATTTGATAAGAAATCACTATGTAAAATACCAAATTCAATGAAATTATAAATTTTTTTTATGTTTTATTACTTTTGTTGAAATTCATAAATGACGTCATTTTAAAAAAGTGGCTAAAAATGGCAAATATGCACTTCAGTTATAAAGCTATTAAAGAATTTTGAATAAATTACATTTCATAAACTGATATGCAAATAATTAAAGGTAATACCTTTAAAATAATAAAAATGATTTTTATTTTATTGATATTGAAATTTATTTCTGTTATTGAAACAACTATGGTTAATAATCTTCAAATTTTTAAAATCCTTTTTACTTTCGTGAATCACTGTGAAATAAGTTAAAACTCAATAAAATTTAAAATTTATAAAAACATTTTTAAGTCTAACTAAATTACGTCGTTTGATTATTTTTTTTCTTTTATAGCAAATAAATACCTTTTTTCGCTTTAGCAAAAATAATTTATTCATATTACTATCTATACACTATCTTTAACTTAAGTGTGTAACAGTAGGTTATTTTTAACATTTATTCTAAGATCTTTAAAGAATTGGTTAATTGTTTCCACATTTTCATTATACTTTCTTTGATAATTTAAAAATATGATAAAATTCCTTTCCTCCTAATTAGAAAATATTCTTTTCTTCAATATGCTAAATTTTCTTAAGAAAATGCTTCGATTATGTCAGAGCTGTTTATTTTAGTAAGTCATTTTTTAAAAAAATTATTTCCTCATAAACTTTTATTTTCAAATATTTTGAATAGGAAAACGAATGAAAAGTAATAATAGTATCACAAAAAGATCAAGCAAGAATAAACTTTCTTAAATATTTTTTTAAAAAAATTGTAATTTTATTAACTTAGAAGTGTGCGTATTATTTTTTTTTTTTTTGCCAATCTATTTTTTCTTTTAGTTCTATTAATTTTGCATGATTTAATCTTAGTTTTTCTACAGATTAATTATTAGCTCTTTGAGAGCTAAATATTCAAAATATAAAAAACATACACCTACGTCTTTTCGGATAATTATATTGATTTGTACTTAAGTATATTTAGGAGCACATTTTTACATTACCCCAGGGAAGAACAATAAGAACTTTTTCATACAGAGCATTTCAATAGAACATTATCATTGATATACACTTTCCTTATCACCATAAAAAAAGACATTCTAAGATAATTGATTGCAGAAGAAGCCTGGGGAATATTTTTTTAGGGAAAAAAAAAACTCCCATATTTCTCTGGTTTTCATCCTCATATGAATAAAAAAAAATCGCGTTTGAATTTTTTTCTTATGATGATCTGTTAATGAAAACATATTTACATTCGCCGTATTGCTCCTCTGTTGCCATCCACCGCAACTAAATACGCTAGTATAGATCGGGTAATTAAGCTCGATCGTTATTTCGAGACATTACGGTGGCAATACTGCTGGCGAGAATTGATAATAACACCTTAATTCGTTAATTACTTTTCAAATAATGTCCCAAATGAGCTCGTCGTAAAAACTGGATCGTAACGATTCTGAGTCCGTTCTTTTCTAGCGCAGACGATTTAGAAGTGAGCATTAAAAATATCGTTCAGTAAATTGCGTCGTGTATTCTAAGGAAAATGTTCCTTTTTTTCCACAATGAAATAGGATTATTGAGTTTCTGGGTAAACTCGTCCATGTTTATACTTGTTATCTAAAACTTTAAATAACGTGGCGTTGCCAAAGAAAAAATAAAATAAAGTCAAAGTTTATAAATGGTTTTAGATATGCATTTTTGGAAGTAATAAATAAAAATGCTTTTTAACAAGATGTTCTTGGAGTAAAATTTAAAATAAATTTCGATATGGACGAATTTTCTGGCTTGTTTACTTACAGTAAAAACACTGACTTTATCTGCTTGTATGTTGGACTTCCGCTTTGGAGATCCATTGACTTAACATTACACTTGAAATACGTAGTTACGTATTTAAACAAACCAGAAAACTCGTCCATAAATATATGTTTGGGACGAGTCCACTCGTCCATAAAAATATGAGTTTGATGAGAAAGAAAAATAAATAATGAAAATACAGTTTTTAATGCTTCTGATTTATTTGTTTGATTTGAAGTAGAAATGTAATTTAACATTTCGTTAAACGTCACGGCAATCTAAATTTTTATCGCCGATAGCAATAAAAATATTAAAGAAAAGAGACCAATAAAAAGGTAAACGCTTTCTTTTAGACAATTTTCTCCTAAATAATTTGAATTCTAAAAATGTGTTTTCACCAGTGAAATTTATAAAAATATGCATTCAGAAGGTAAAAAACTTTGTTTTGCATTTATGCATGGAAGTCATTTACAATAAATTAATTGGCATAAATTTATTCCGTCTCTTGTTTAAATGTGCTTCATTGGATTTGATTTCTATGCATTATATTTACATGCATTTTCCTACACATTTTATTGCTTTTTATCTCCTTTATTGTAACAACATTATATTATTGCATATGGAATTGTTATATTAGGGATTTTTTTATGGAAGACCCATTTGACTCTTTAATGAAATATAAGTAAACAGAAGGTTCAGAATGAGTTTGAAATTGGATCATTTCGTAAGCAAGTTCATTTCAGAAAAGAAGATGTGAGAATTAATATGAAAAATTAATAATTATTTAATTACTTAATTAACACGTATAAACACTTGTAAAAATTAGAGTAGGCTTTCGCCTGCGTATACTTGAATATTTAGTCTCCGTTGATACAAAAGCAATTACAAATTCATTCGCTACTTCGAACGACATTTGCCGCTACATTTTCTTTAAGAAATCATGGATATTTCTCTTCTGCTCTATTAAGTCCCTGTTCCACATACATTTTCCGTTCACTATTATCTCTTATATATTCCATTCAGAAATCTATCCGATTTATTATTCCTGTGGACAATTCTTGTTATCCTTTGTTTTAACACGCATCTTTCAACAGAAATACAAATCAGAATCTACGTCAGAAACATATGACGGTATTCTCACACACATAAAAAAATATTGCAAATGTTTGCCGCCAAAAGGAACGTACTTGCACGTGACAATGTTTGTGTGAGTTGAGTAGCAGAAGGCTGAAATCGGTTCATAATACTTAAGTTCAGAAACAATATCTTTTTTTCTGCACAGAATGTTCAAATAATAAGTTTGCAGTTTGTTTTCATTAATTTTATTTTTTGAAGAAAATGGTTTAAGAATGAAATTTTCTACAACTATCTTTTGTTTTCTTTATTGAGTGATTAGTTACTTATTTTGTTTACGTACATTTAATTCACAATATCTTTTAATTTATATATTTGTTTTCAGAATTGGATTTCATTTCTGCATTTCAGCTGTTTCACTATGGTTACAGAAACAAAATATCTAGGATACTTATATCTATTAGTTAAATACATATGATTCTTAACTTTTAACTTGGAATATTTAAAGTATTTTTAAGAGAGGTTTTGAATAAGAAATCATAGAAATTTTGAGTCTATATCCATAGTTATAAAGTCTTCCATATGAGCATACATTCATAGAATATGTAATTGGCATTCTAAAAATGAGTTCTGAAATTGTATAAGTTTTAAAGAAACTGGGATGTATTTTCATAAAATTGCATAAGTATTAAAAGTCAGAAAGCTCAAAATTCTTACATTTTTAGCTTTATTACTTCAATAAATGTAAAAAAACTATAAACATTGAATACTCTGTTACAAAAACGTCCCTTTTGTGCTCATAATTTTAGAACTGAGCTCAAAAAGCTGTAGACAAGATATATTTAAGCAAGAATAACAGCAAATTTTTCGCGTTTAATAACAACATCTCGCTACATGCGAAGCATACCTATTCCCGAGCATAATATTCCAGCAATTCTATTCAAGTTTACAACGCCATAGAGAATGGATAAATGAGACATACTCAAATTCCATGCATATTTCCAGGAAAAAAAAGGAATTATAGCCCTGTTATTTTTTCAGTAATGAAATATTCATAATGTTTAAAAAGAAACTTAACATGAAAAAAAGAACATGGATAAAATAATCGCACGCGAAGCTCTTTCTGTTGCCACGAAATAACGATAAAAAATGCAGTAAAAAACTTCTGCTTATATTCAACGTTATTTACTTAAACGTTCTTAATTTTTATGCAGTTTTTTCTTTTCACCTTTCATTCCAAGGATTGCTGGATAGTTTTTCTTCTTTGCTTTATATTTTCCGGGAAATAGCGAAACGCATGGAAGCATGTAATGCAAAATAAACTTTTTATTTAAAATAAGGGGAAATCTTAATAGTGTCCTCCTGCTCTTTCGTGGGGCTTGGTTACCAAGCGAAGGCAGCAAAGTTTTCAGCTGCAGCTAGTATTCGAGGAATTCTGTTTTAATAAATCACATTAATAAGGATGTCATACACAACGCAGGGAAAAGTAATCAAGTCCGGCGGGAAAAAATAAAACACCTGCATTGCACGCGCCATTTGGGTGAAAATGGTTTTCAAATGTTGCTTCTTTTCACTGTAACCGTCCGGCGTAATTACGCTATGGAAGGAAGTTGCAGGTCTTAAAAGACCATCTCATCAGCAAATAATGGACTTGGTATGCAGAATAAATAAAAATTATAAAAAAAGAGCCACCGAAAATGCATTTTAATTACACTTTGAGCTACGTCTTTTCATTTTCTTTATGTTTCCTTTCTGAGCAAAATGTTTTTTTCTTTGCAGTACCTGTATGCATTAGTGAAAAAACGTTTTACCTTAGGTAAAACGTACCTTAATATTAAATGATGTAGTTTTTGCAACATATTATATATTGCTTGCAGAATATTTTTTCCACATTAGAAGAGTAACTGCTTTTTTTGTGTGTAAATAGAATAAAATATATGCTAGAAGGCAAACAGCAGAAAGGTTTATAACCTGTTTTTGAGGTTTTAGAAAATTCCTTATAAATGAATTTGATATATTAACATAAATGAGTTTAAAATTGAAGTTAACCCAGTAAAGTTTGCTGTAACTTAAAAAGTCTTAACTTTATTTATGTTCAAATGTTGCAGTAAAGTTTTTTTCGGGCTAGAATTATTGCCGGTTTCGAACACAACAACCAAAAAGGCTACCATACTATCAGTAAATAGGTATAGGGTATATTAACAACAGAATACGTTTTTACTGCACTAATTGTTAAAGGATGTTTACTATTAGTATATAGGTTTTAAGCAGTTAATTTGGATATTTTAGTATGTTACATCTCTGAAAAGAAATTTGAATATAAAACTTGCAAATAAGTTATTCTGCATTACTTCCATGCGTTACGAAAAAAAAATACTCCTGTTTTTGATAAAATAGTAAAGTTTCTTTTATGTTGTATAGTTGATAAAGAATATTTTTATTGTAATTAAGGTTACTATTTATAATATAGGCAGTCAAAAAAAGAAGCAGCAATATGGTTTCAAATTATGTGGTGGATATTTATCTATAACGAAATTTTACAAAAGAAGTAAGATCTGATCTTTTCAAATTTCAAATGTTAGGTAATCCTCTAAAACATTTAATATGAAAAGGAAAACTAAACTTTAATAAAAAATACTGTTGGAAAAAGTAGAAAAGAAACCGATCGTACAGACGTTATCAAGGGTCACAAGCAGGCAGGGATTCAAAAAATGGGATCTTTCTCTATAACAGGCCTGACTTTCGTCGAAAAATTAACCTCTCGTGACCAGAAAGATCCCAAAAGAAGAAAGAAAGATAAAAGTGTCTAAAGTCCTCTAAATGAATATTATTTCTGTTAATTATTAACCTATGCATTCATTAAAGATAGCGTATTATGCTAATTTTTTCTGGAATTTCGGTCGATTTTTCGGTGATATCTCTTTTTGCCCGTTTTAATCTAAACTGTAATATTTTTATTTGACTAGAATAGAAAAGAAAGAAAAGTTGTTGCATGAAAAGCTACTATCTTTTGCTGTAATTATTGCGTTTTCGAAGGAAAAAATAAGTAAATATGATTAATGTTTATTTAATTGAATATTGGAAGAAAAGATATGTAGAAAACATTGTAAAATTTCCTTAAAAAGACAGATAAATATTTTATTGTTTTATTCTTGAAAACATTTTGAGAATATTTCATTTCTGGGTGCTCAGTATGTTAAAATGTGTTTAGGCCCGTACTTTTATTCCAGAATATTTTTGTGAATTTGGGAATCATTCAGAAATGGATTCGTTGATATAAAATAATAATATAATACTCATTAATATTAATGGTGGAATTTTAAATTTCGATTTACAGTTTGGTTTACAAAAAGAATATTATGAGCTTATTTATGGTAAATCACAAAATATTACTTTTCATCTTCTTTTGCACCAATTACCGTTTTAAGTAAATAAAATGAAACAAAATAAAATTCTAACGATAAATTTAAGCTTACCAACAAATTTCATTCCATAATAATCAGAAATCTAGAATATCATTTTGATATAAATCTTTCATTTTAAAGTAAGGCTGCTCACATGTTTAGTTTTTTTTATATATTTTTTCTACAAAGAGAAGTTCATCTACCGTAAATAGTATTAGCCGCTTAGGGACCGACTTATTTTCTAACCTACGTTACTTAGAACGAGTTAACTCGGGTTATGTTCTTAAGAGGTTAAGAAAGTTTATATTTAATAAATTTTATAGAAAGGACGTAAGTAAAGAATACTCCAAAAGCAATTATTAGAACTCATGATATTTTTTTTCGATTTCATATCCGATTTAAGCTTTAGAAACATATTTCTTATAAACATTTGTATTCACGGGAAATCCTTTAGTATGTCTTGTAAATATTCTTTTCCCAAATCTGATATGCAGTGAGTACAACAGGTCTCCAAATGCATGGAATAAAATGCAGTATGTTCATGAATATATTTTGATAGCTGAAAATAATTAATAAAAATTAATTAATAAAAATTTCATCGTAGCTAATTTCTAAGTTTTGAGATAAAACATACTAAAAATATTTCATTATGGTAGAAATAATATGCACTAAATAAATACCATTAATTTCGATTTTTATTTTCATTACAGATGAGGCTACTTAGAATTTTTGAAAATTCTATTTCACAATGGTACAGATAAATTCCATTTAACAGATTTTCAACCAGTAAGTTTAGTGTTTCTAACGTGATCTTATTCTACAATTCTTGGCACAAATTACCAATAATTTCTTTGATCCTCATGCTGTTTACAACGGGTTCCATCCCAAAACTGCTTTTATTGGGCTATCATGTTGGGCAACTGTAGTTATAGTAGAAAGCCAGTCGCATAGCAGCAATAATTTGAAAATCAGTACTGCATATTTTGAGCCGTTGTCATATTTAAAAGAAGAAAATTGGTCTCAGAGAGATTTATGCGTACTCTAATGATAATAAGAGATGCATTTGTCTTACTAGAAGCAATGGATTTGAGCATTTTAGCAACAAATTAATTTATGCATCTCCCACCATCAATCTCAACCACACACATGCCTCCATATTTAATTATCCCGCTCAATTCTTGGTTTTCATATTTTTTCAGACAATTTCTGTTCTATTTAAATAACTAGTCTTGATTTTATATGCAAAGTAAAAACAACGCTTTTCAGCAAAAATGGGGCTTATTTGCTCAATATTGTGCCGTCTTCAAATTCTTCTCGCTATTGATTTGGGAGAGATTCTTCTTTCAAACAAATCCTTTATATTTATAAAGCACACTTTCAAGAATCTGATCTGAAACTTAATATTACCACATTTAGAGGGGAAAAGAACATCTTCACTTTGCTTCTGCTATCTTCGAGATTACAAAATTAGATGCACGTGGATACATTTTCTGCTTCTTCATTTGATTAGTTTTCTTTGAGCTATAGAGGATTTATTAGAAACATTATGTTAAATTATCCGTTTAGAAAATTCCAGAAGTTTCTGCGTGATGCATAAATTTGAGCGCGTGCCTTAGTTCTTTGAATATGATTAGTATTGTGTTTATCTTTCAAGCTGGAATGTGGAATGGAATCAATGGGAATGTGAGCGTTTTGTTTTCGGTTTACTTTGCGTTTTGAAAATAAATCTTATTGTTTTATAAACTGATTTTCTTCTTGACTATTATGGATCATTTTCACTAAAATTACTCATTTAATTGCAGTAATGTTTGAATTTTTTTGCATACCTCTCATTTTATTCAGTGTATGGTGGTAACTCTGAACTTCCAGACTTTCATACGATTCCTATTTTCAGATTTCTTTTGAAGTTGTTGTAATACTTTACAATGTACTAAACAAATGGCAATATCTGTTAATGTTTGCACTAAAATTCCATCTCTACTTAGAAAGACATTTAATTTCAAAATTGTTTAGAAAGTTCCATTTTATTGAAATTGAAATTTTCCCATAGGGTTAAATTTTTACTGATTCATGTACTAAAGATTTTAAATAAATCGGTTGCATGCAATTCGAACTTTTGCGAAGACGTTTTTTTACGATCTTAAAAAGGAGTTACATTTTAGCGTACGGACACTTTTTTGGCTTTTGATTTCATGGTTGATTCTGATTCTGTAAAATGATAAAAGTTGGATCATTTTAATCTTAAATGTGTTTAAATGGTTATGTTTTCCATCATAATAATAAATATTTTTCCACAGGATATAAATTATTTTAGTAGTTACGCAGATTTTATTCAAAATTTTCAAATACATGCATAGATTTTTCTCTCAGAGTATTTTGAAAATATTGAGAACGTAAAATGCATAAGCGATGAAAGTGATTTTTTTTCTTTGAAAAATTCTAGAAAAATCCTTTTAAACCATGATGAATAATTATTTAGTTATGGATACGAAATTAAAAAACTACAAATGCATAAAAACCATTATTAAGAAGAAATGTTTAATGATGTGTAAGAAGAAAAAAAATATTTCATAGAGAAATCCAATATTTGCATATTTTACTTATTAAATTTATTAGAAAGAAATATTTACCCATTTTGAAAGGAATTAATAAAACAAACAAAGTTTTCCTGACAAGAATCCTTCGTGTTATCTCAAATTAAAATGACAAAGTTTAGAAAAACAAGTGCAAAGAAAAAGCCATTCTCTTTGTTTTGTTAGGGAGAATTTCTTAAAAACCGTCTGTATTTTTCCAAAATAAAATTCAGATATATTCAGAATGCTTCAAAAATTGGAAAGAATTTCAAATGAATCACAATTACTTCATGGTATTATTTCCTGTATTTACAAACATGATAAATTCCAATGGAGAAAACAGCATTAATTGAGCAGAGTATCTTAAATTATTTTAAATATTAAACAAAAACATCGCATTATAAGATAGCATAGAAATTTAGAATAATCGTAAAAACTTCTACAATGAATGATTCTCAAGCAATGCCTTCAGAAATAAGAATTCTTGTTCTTAGTTTTCATAGTAAAAATTATATTTTTCTTATATTATGCACCAACATTGTAAAGATATTACTTTCAAAATATATCAGATTGCTTCAAACTCTGCTCCATTGCCGAGGCATTTCATTTGAGAGCAATCTTTCTCTAAATAATATTAATTTAATTTAACTTAATTATAATCTGTCAGCTTCATCATTAATTCAAAGTGACAACGATACATGCTTTCTGAAGTACACAGAAGGAAAATGTCCCTAGAAGTGGAATAATACAAAGTCCTAGGTCCGAACATGGATTTAATACCTGTGTGTCGGCGTCTGCAAAGGAATGTTATCTATCGCAATAGAGTTCTGTCCAAGTAATTAATTAGCGACACAGTTTCAGATGGAGGTCAGACAACTGCGACAGTGTCCACTGGCCACTACTGGATCGAGTGAATGTGACACCGTGTCGGTTGTGTAACGCACAGCGGAAATGGTGAATTGCCTGTTGAACGCGCAGCTATGGATAACAGTTTGCGACAAACAGTAATTCTGGCAATCGTAAGTAGGTGAATGAATTCAAGTAATGAGGTTTAATTGCAAAGTTTGAGGTATGACTTTCATTAAAATACATATTTGAGATTTATATAGTAGAAATATTTTTTCCCTAAAAAAAAATCAATGAATAATTAAAAATAATTCGAGGAAGATAGTAATTTGGTGAGTAAGATATTTTACTAATTTTTTATGGCAAAATTTGCAGACAATATATTGAGTAACAAAATTGCATTTTTGCAAATTCTTTTTCTTTTATTGAAAACTGGACGAAATTATCGTGCCTATTCTCAGAGCAATAATAAGAAAATAACTTTCTTGTATTTGATTTGGAATTTTAGGTGTCAAAAAATATTATTTATTTTTCAAAGTATCTCTAACTTTGTTTAATTTATTCAATACTAGCTGATACACTCGGGATTGCTGGGACCAATTTATTAACACAAAATTAAATATTTAATTGATTGTTACGAAACTTTCACTAAAACCTAACTTTCGTTACTTAACATTGGTGATAAAATTCGTAGAAAATCTGCTTATTGGTTATGATTTCTCTTTTATTTTTTCACTATTGGGCGGACTTCTGAAATGGCGAAGTGAGGTTGTATATTTTTTGTCTTTTTTGAGTAATGTTTTCTCATTTATTTTTTCACTTTTATTTCTGGGGGATGTTCCTTTCTTTTCCATTCCACTTTTGGACTTTTCGGGTCAAAATTTGCGCTTTATTTGACAAATGTCATGCCTTAAACAGAAAAAACTCCGTTTAGTTACCCTGCTTCTTATTTTGACCCCTGAAGATGCACAAGAAGAAGGTTTCCGTCATTGAGCTATTTTACTTCCTTTATTTTGTTCTATTAAGATTTTTATAACGTAAAACTATTTATGAGATTCACTTTTATTTTTCTAGGTTGTTTTGTATTTGCATGAGAATCAGCAGCACTAGATAGTATTTTTAAGAAGTAAAATATAAATTGTATTGAGTTTATAATATAGTTATTTATTAAAATAATTAGATAGATCGTTCTCTATTTTTCTCAAGTTGATAAAAGAATATGTATACTAGTGCAATCGAAAAACTTTATGTTTCCAACCAGTATATTCTTTGATGAAGTCTCAAATGACCTCTACGAAATTTTTCAGTGCATTCGTTTAATGACTCCGGATTCTTAAATGGAAACTAAAAAAAAACTATTCACTTAAACTTTAAGTTTATTTTTCATATCATAATAGTCAAACTCTTAACAGTAACGTATTTTTTCCATAGAAAAAAAGGTTTAACAAGTTGCAAGCAATGTAAACACAGAGTAAAAGGCTAGAGGATAGACGCGAACATTGTTGGCATGGATAGCTGCGTCTTGTGACTATCACGTCACAAGAAATGTCTCCATTCTTAAATGATTATTTATGCATTTCGTTTGAAACTTTTGACTCACATTTATAAAATTATTCTTTATTAAAATGTAATTTTAATTTCGAATTGGAAAATTTTCAGAATAATCACAAGCAATAAACGGCATTCTTCAAAGATATAAAGCATTCCTAATTTTGCATTTCGCTAAAAGAATAGCAAACCTTGTTCTTGCAATCCATGATGTAGATCTATTACAAATCGTGGCTTAACTTTTTAATCCCGTGGCTAAATTTTCTTCTAGCCCCTTTAAAGCCGGGCCCTTTTGTGAGGATACGACATGAATTGGACTCTCCCAATCTGGGTGGTCTTTTATCCGATCACACCACTCCCTGCTTTAGCCTTCCCTTAAGACGAACGGAAATGGGCAGTGATGCGCACGGATAATTGAACCCCCTTCCGCGCTTCTCTCCGAAGCGATCTCAGAACCTCATCTCCCCTCAAAATAAACTAACCGTCTCAGACCGGCCTTCGTCGCTGCTAAGGGTAAATTTTTAGACCGATCGATCGGTGTGAGAGGGTTAACAAGCAACACCAACTATCCTAATTTTTTGAAATTTCAAAGAGGAACAAAATACTCAATTTTTCACAACCAATAACGAATATTTTTGATTTTTTTCACATCTGGTAGGAACATGTGGTCTTATGTTCATATCAGATGCTAAAAAAAATTCAGAAATATCCGTTATTGGTTGCGAAAAATTGAGTATTTTCTTCCTCTTTGAAATTTCAAAGAGGAAGAAAATACTCAATTTTTCGCAACCAATAACGGATATTTCTGAATTTTTTCACATCTGGTAGGAACATGTGGTCTCATGCTTATATCAGATGTTAAAAATTGTAGAAATATCTATCATTAGTTTCGAAAAACTGAGTATTTTCTTCCTCTTTGAAATTTCAAAAAATTTAGATTGGTGGTGTTGTTTGTTGTTGTCTTTGAAAAAATATTATTTTAACGAATTCATATCAAATTAACAGCTAACATAATATCCACCCTATTCCAAAATATAATAAAATTCTTGATCTTACTGATGAATAATTCATATCTCATTAATTTAAAATGGCAGCGATAGAGCGGCGGAAACAGCTCCATACTTTCTAAACTAAAAGGACTGATGATTCCTCAATAAAAGTGAGAAATGCAGATATGAGAGACCGATGTTTGCATTGAATCCTTGAGTCGTCGGCTTCTCCAAAGGATTGTCACCGATCGCAACAGAGTATCTTCCCAGATAATTAATTAGCAACAGAACTGTAAACGCAGCTCCTAACTGCGATAGTGTCCAATGTCCACTATTGGATGCCCTTAGTCGAATGAATCCTAATTCACAGCGTTTGCATAATGTACTGCGGAAATAGTGATCTCTTGTTGAATATGTGTCCTGGGTAGCAATTCGAGCCAATTAGTACCATATGGCATGGTATTTTGGAGAGTAGTATGCAATTTACGTTGCTTTATAGGGAAATATAGAGTTATGTAACGGTTACAATTCACTGTCTTGCCCTTTTTATGGTAGGTGGCGCTACTAGAGCCATCCGGGATTTTCCCATGATGCCTCTCTCTCTTCTTCTGTGTACTTGTGTTGTGCTGTTGTTCTCTGTCTTGCGTCTTGTACCTTTTAATGTACTGTGTCGTGGAACTTAGCCATCTAATAAAAATGGTTCCTGAAATTGAATTAATTCTTCAACAACAGCATTCCATATAAACATGAGTCTCGTCCCTTTACAGTTATTATTTTTAACAGAAAAATAATCACGTAATTTAAAACAATACATCATATAGTGCACAGATGTAAACTTCCCATACGATATTTAAATTGTATCTATTTCAAAGATTTTTTTTACTAATTGGGACTCTTTTATGATGAATTAAATTAATTAATATCTTAACTCCTTTAGTATTACCGACAATTACTTGCCAATTCTCATGTGTGGCTTCTCATTCTAGTATGAGAATTATGCGCTTTTACTTAGTTTGGTGCCAATAATTAGTCCTAGGAATAGTTTTCCTTTTGTTATGTCTTTCTCCTTTTTAAATGTTGGTAGTTATAGGGTTGACAATTTGAGAAATAAAGGGATATTTATTAGTAAAGAAACTTGCAATTTAAAAAGAATTTTTGCACTCTTCCGCAGTAAGAACCAAACTTCTAATACTTTTATTCGTTTAAAAAGACGACAAGTTTAGGATATATATCAGGTGTCTCATAAATGGATTCCGTTTTTCTCTTCATTATTTACAAGTGCTAATTATTTTTAAATATACATTAAAAGTTGTGCCAATGCTTACTAACCAAATTTTAGAGATATGAATTTTTACGAAGCAAAATTGCTTTTAAAGATCTTTTTCTATTACACAATAATTCTTCTAATTTTGGTCGCATTCCATAAATAAAATTAACAATTTTCATGATGAGCAACCTCATCAAAATATTAAAATTATTCATCACTGACTGAAAATGTTCCCATTTACATAGATAACCAGGCTTAATTAATGGTACACTTTCTGAGCCAAACAGACTGACAATTCCTCTAAAAGGGGGAACATCTAAGTCGAGGACAAACTAAAGTCGATTTAATACTTGGGTGTTCGTCTTTCAAAGGAAGACAGTCTATCATAGCAAACTGCACGCACAGGTATTTAGAATTAATGGCACAGTCATCACCGCATGCCAAATTGTGGCTTTGTACACCAGCACCTAGTGAATGCCGTTAATCGAAGGAATCCGATTTCGCAATGTTTGCATAATGTACTGCTCCAATGGATATTCTCCTGTTGAATATGCGTTGTGGGTAACAATTCAAAGTAATAAGTAATTTCGGTTAATTTATAATTTGATTAAGGTTCGGATATACCACATGGAATAGCAAATAACTGCACTTTTACAAAGTTCTTTTCTTAATTTTTTTGAAATGCACTGAAATCTTTTCTAATTTTTTGGAAGAATTAAAATAGTAAAGCCAAGTCTTCTTATTTGGCACTTAAGAGAAGTGATGTAGGAATCGTTTTTGCTTGAGGTATTTAGAATTAATGGCACAGTCACCAACGCATGCCAAATTGTTGCTTTGTACACCAGCACCTAGTGAATGC
>BGPR01004046.1:97131-115318 GCA_013235015.1 Araneus ventricosus
CAACGCATGCCAAATTGTTGCTTTGTACACCAGCACCTAGTGAATGCCGTTAATCGAAGGAATCCGATTTCGCAATGTTTGCATAATGTACTGCTCCAATGGGTAGTCTCCTGTTGAATATGCCCTGTCGGTAACAATTCAAAGCAATTAGTAATTTCAGTTAATTTATAATTTGATTAAGGTTCGGATATACCACATGCAATAGCAAATAACTGCACTTTTACAAAGTCCTCTTCTTAATTTTTTTGAAATTCATTGAAATCTTCTTTAATTCTGGAAGAATTAAAATAGTAAAGCGAAGTCTTCTTTTTTGGTTCTTAAGAGAAGTGATGTAGGATTCTCTTTTGTTTCGGGTATTTAGAATTAATGGCACAGTCACAAACTTTGTTTCTCCCACTACAATTTCCAGTTTCTTCGCTCGAACTGCATCCAACTGTAAAGCTACACGAAGAAACGAAGTGTATTTTGGGATGTTTAACATGATTTTAAAACTATTGTCGGATCACAGGGAACATACCGGAGCCGGTACTGTACTGTACAAAATTTCAAGTCTTGCCAACGGAAATTTGATTTATCTTTGACAAGAGATTTAGCGTGTGCCTGGTTTTCCTAAATGTCAAATCTTCGATGAAAGGTACACCATGCTGTCTCCAATTTATCTCAAAGTCTAAGCTGTAAAACCAGATCGAGTCGACGACATTCGAATTCATAATTTAAATATCAATGTATTGAAAGAAATATTATTCATTTTAGCAATTTTTTTTCTTGAATATATATTACCTCACACATAATGCTAACTGCTTCAAAATAGAATTAAAATTTTTATTATCTTAAATAGAATACAAATTTAATTGCTTTTACTTATAAAGACTTAATTCTGTTAAGCAGCAGGCACTTGAAGGAAAAAGTATGCACTACCATCACCAGTACAGGATGATTGTGTAGTGAATATTTTAAAATAATAGCTTTAAGAGGTTCAGGATGATATTTTATGTGCTTTGTTAGCAGTTTTTGACCTATATCTTAATTGTAATCTATGTTACACCTATGTTATATTGTTGTCTACAATCTACAATGTTGTTTACAATTACATCTATGTTACAGTGTTGCATGATAGTTTATGTGCTTTGTTAGCAGTTTTTGATCTATCTGTTAATAATTATCTATGCTACATTGTTGCATTGTTACATTATATCTATGTTACATTGTTACATTACATCTATGTTACATTGTTACANNNNTCTATGTTACATTGTTACATTACATCTATGTTACATTGTTACATTACATCTATGTTACATTGTTACATTATATCTATGTTACATTGTTGTCTACAATTTACAATTGTTGTCTACAATTTACAATTGTTGTTTATAATTGTTGTCTACTATTACATCTATGTTACATCGTTGTTTGATAGTTTATGTGCTTTGTTAGCAGTTCTTGACCTATCTGTTAGTTATCATCTTTGTTACATTGTTTGAGTTTTGAAATATAACAATTCCTAACTGCCCTAAACAATAATTGAAATTCTTTTAATAAACTTTCTTATTTTTGCATTTTTAATATATTTTTAATGTATGTTTAGCTCAAGTAATTATCATTTTTTCTGTGTAAAAGCGTAGGATATTTTTAATCGCAATTTAAATGCGGCGGTTGTGAATGAATTTAATTTTTTTAGAACCAAGTAAACACTTATTTTTTATAGATCTTTATAATTGCACACCACCACGAATTGCATGATTAATTTAGACACGTTTTTACGTTGCAGAAGGTAAGAAAGTTCAAAGCGTTCTCGTTTTCGGTTTAAAATAGCTAATGTTGTTTAAAAGCCTGGAACATCAAAAACCATCTGTTCTTTGCAAACGATAATCGCCTCTCACGCCATTTACGCTTAACTGTAACCGCCCAAAACAGTTCTGAAAGTGTTTTCGTCTGGAATTCGTTTCTGTGTTAGTCGAGCATATATTGACAAGATGTAAACAAATGTTAATGTAAATGAAAGGATTCGAACCTTTTTACTAAAAACTTTTATTCAACTTGACTTGTTTCATGTTGTAAAGATGAAATTTTATAACTGATTTTTCATTCAATTCCTAATGATCTTGCCAGTTCTGAAGTCGTACACATTTATGTTTTCGATGACAATTCTTTATATTACTATTTTCAAATTTTCAATATCAATTAATCGATTAATTTAATTAAATATTGAATGCATAGAAGTGGCACCACCTAGAAGTGCACTTGAGAAACATTTATTTCAAAATTCCATAATATGTATAAGAATAGATTATAAAATTACCTGAATAGTAAAAAAACACTTAAAATAAAAAAAATATTTTTTTTATTACATACATTAATAAATGTATGTTTTAAAACCCGTATTTACTAACTCAATTTGAATTGATTGCCGATATTTATATTTATCAATCATCATTTTCCGAATTATATTAAAATGATTTTCCTTCATGAAATCCTGATTCTGATGTCATTAATTTATAGTGACAGCCTTAAATCAACCGAATCCAACATCTTTCCATGCTAAACACAAAGATTATTTCGTTAAAAGTGGAATCGAAAACTCGAGAGCCCGAACTTGTAGTGTCGGCTTCTCCAAAGGAATGCCGTCTATCACAACAGAGTACCTTTCCAGGTAATTAATTAACAACAGAATTGCAAATGCAGGTCATTCCAATGCAACAATGACCAGTGGCCTCAACTGAAATGCTGTTAGTCGAATGAATCCGATTTCGCAGCGGTTGCATAACGCACTGCGGAAATAGGGATTCTCCTGTTGAATGTGAGCTTATGCATAGCAATTGTAGATGATTAGTAATTCTGGTTAGTATAGTTTGGTGAATAATGCGTAAGTGATGATGTTTTAAAGCAAAATAATTATTTTCATTCTAATTGGTGATTAATGCGAAGGGGGACACGGAGACATTGATGCACTTTTTTTCGTTTAGCTAAAAATAATTTTACCAACGGAAATAATTAGAACTAATACACTATATTTATGCATTCGTTAATCTTATATAGAATTTCAGTCGAGTTATGGTCATAAGTAAAATAATAAAATATTTATTGCACTTTTTTCCTAAAAATGGATTTGTATCAATCGCCCCCATACAACGGATACATTGCTACACACGGAAACATCGAAAATAATGATGGTTAATAGGTCTGGGATCAAAACAAAATTTGTATTATCAATAAACTTTATATTCTAAAACAAGTTTTAAAGTTTAAAAAAGAAGCGAACTTATGTGACTGGAAAATTGAAACAATAATGCCTCAGAAAATAATTTATTTCTACAAATAATAAAGGAGAATATGTGTCTCTGTGTGTAAGTATACTTTGGAGGGAGAGAATGCGTACCTCGAAGCCGATTTTTGAAATTTTAATGAATTAAAAATTAAGGGAAATTTTCGTGTTCTTCTTTGATGACTTCCGAAAAACAATTAGCACAAAAATAATTTTCACGCCATCTAAAAATGCAAAAAATTATATTTTTGATGATATTAATTAAATTTCCGTACAATTTTTCTCTCCAATTTTAATAAATTCACGAAAAAATATTTTAAATTTAATTTATAAGAATTTTTTTTATTTTTGCAATTAAATTCAAACTGTTTTCAAAGTTTAAACAAATGCTTAATTGCGTGTTTCTCTTAGATAGTTCAGTTTTACGTTTTTTTCATTTCTGAAGACGATTTTGCAAAGTAGTTGCTATTAAGGCGCATTGATACACACAGAAGATGCGTATCAATGTGCCCCGGAGTCAACTGTATCAATCTGCTCCAAGATACTTTTTTACTTAAAACAAGTGGTCACGTAAAATCAACGCTAAAAAACCTCAAAAATTAATATAGTTAAGAAGAATAGATGTTTTTTCTTACCTTTGGAGTAGATTCCCTGGCAGGAAAACGTAATTATTGAAAGAAATCACACAACATGTGCTTAGTATAAAAGTTTCTTCGACTAGAAGGTTAGCGGTTTGATTCATTTGTAAATTAACTGTTGACTAAACATGGCCGAAAAATTTACCGTGTGGTAAGGGTTACAGTGGCATGTGTATGAGGGGATATGAACATCTTGAGCCATTCCAATCAAAATTTAAGAACTGTATCAATATTCCCGAATATCAATCTACCCCAACTCCCCCTATGTGCGTATGATAAGAAATAAATCCGGTATTATTTTCAATAACATTTACTTTCAATGGAGAAAATAAGATAAAGCATTGTCTACCCTAGAAAAACAAAATACATTAGCGGAAACGGATCACTTACAATTTTTTCTGAATATGGCATTATAAATTTAAAATGGGCAACTAATTTAGTTGAAAAGAAAGTAATTTTGATTGGTGTGCAATAGAAACCAAAACTGCATCGTCATTTTTGCTGATGCGTTTGGCCTTGTGTATAATATATGACAAAATCTAGTGTGGTGCGTGTTTTTTGGCCGATACATTTATTCGAGATATTTAGTGAGTCTGGTTATGATAATGTTGTGAACAAATAATACGAATATTGCTTCAGCGAAGGAAAAAATGTTTTTAATAAAATATATTTGTGTACAATCTCTGTTATTCCTTTAGCAAGTACTCGAAATTATTTTGGGCTTTTTTACAGTTAAATTTGCATATTGTCAGGTTTGAAGTCAGTGTATATGATAACTGTCTAACAATATGAATTGAAAATGAAATGCATGCGTTATTTATTCCAAATATGTGATTACAGCTTCTTCCTTCCATTACTGGAGCTCTAGAATTTTAAGTCAAAATTTCTTTTCTGAAATCAAAATTGTTTTTGAGAGTTACTTTCCCATATTTATTTATTTTTTAAAAGAATGCCTTTTATATTTCAGCCCTGATAATTAGTTCTCTAATTTTTCTTTTTTTGCGTAGTAAAGGCTTAGCATCAAACATTTACTCGGGTTTTCCCAAATAACTCAAAATGTTTAGCGATATTGTCTGACTTCTCAGAGTAAATAGACAGAATTGCAATTTTGAATGTTATACATAATATAATCGGTTCATTCCAACTGCACTTACTTTCATAACATTAAATCATATTCTTTTTTACTCCGCGGTGGCCTAGTGATAAGGTCTCGAAGCTTCTCTAATTAATACTTCTCTCGGCTTCGAAGCCGCAGGGCTCCAGGTTTGAAACCCAATTCCACTGAAGATTCACCGTGTTTGTTGTCCTGGTGCACATCACATCAAACGTGGGTCGAACGTCCTCCTGCTGGTGTGGTATGGAAGTTTGGAGAGGGAAGTGCCAGCTCAGGTATTGTCCTCGTCATCTGACCTAACGCTACCCTGAACCCCCGATACGTATGAATACTAGAGTCACCTCATCGGATTTAAATGGGCGAAAGGTGGAAAAAGCACGAACAACATCTCATCTGACCTAACGCCACCCTGGACCCCCGATACGTATGAATACTAGAGTCACCTCATCGGTTTTAAATGGGCACAAAATGGAAAAAGCACGAACAACATCTCATCTGACCTAACGCCACCCTGGACACCCGATACGTATGAATACTAGAGTCACCTCATCGGTTTTAAAAGGGCACAAAATGGAAAAAGCACGAACAACATCTCATCTGACCTAACGCCACCCTGGACCCCGGATACGTATGAATACTAGAGTCATCTCATTGGTTTTAAATGGGCGAAAAGTGGATAAAGCACGAACACCGCACCCACAGCCGCCGCCCCCTACAACCAAAAGCCCGAAAAAAATCATTTCATTGAGAAGCAAATTTTCCAGAAATGTACAGAATTGAAAATAAAAAAATATCGATAATAAATCAATAATAAACTTAAACACTATTAAAACAACAACCTATACATAAAAGCAATTCAAGCAGTTCTATCTGTTCAAGATGTTTTCCAATAACATTTATTCAACGAATATGTTATTTTTTTCAATATTCAGTCTAAAACATATTCAAATCGCACTGGAACCATTAGTTGTTGCCACGATGAATCGCACTTTAACAATCAGTTGTTCCCACTAGAACCATTAGTTGTTGCCATTATGAATCACGCTTTAACAATTAGTTCTTGCCACTATGAATGTGGCTTGAACATTAATTCATATTCATGAATATGTTTGATGATTAATTTAATCTTTATCCTTGAAAGTTGGTTAGAGGCTACATTCTTAAACAATTTATCTTGAAGTTGCATGGCAGAATGCTTCATGTGCCATGACAGAGTAAATATGCATGATGTAGCAGAGCGCAATGGTATACCACTTTCGCCACAACTACAAAATGGTGAGGGTGCCAACTTGAAATGATGGAAGTTTATTGGAAATGGACCGTGGTTAGTGAAAAATCAAATTTCCTCTCTATTCCAGTGAAGTGGTTTAAAAGAAGCTTTTGAAGCTATTATATAAGTCGATCTACCCGCATCACCATCGGTCAAATGTTCTGCCACTTAGTCAACAAATCTTTCTGGAGGACCCTTTTAAGACGTGATATTGGATATTTCAGTGTCAAAACATTAGACGATATTTCAAAAGCTTGTTTTGCAAAATAACCTGCCTGCTCATTTCCAAAAAACCCCGAGTGAGCTTTAATCCAAAATAAATAGATATTCTGTGCCTCCAGTAGATTAGTAAATATTGTCCTTGTTGTTTCTTTTCTTGTTTTTTGGTTAATTGATGCCAATATACTAGCTTTATTATCTACAAATATTGTTATATCTTCGTCAATATAATTCACTCTGGCAAACTCAATCGCTTTCAATAGGGCTATTAATTCTGCTTGATAGACTGGATTGCTATCTCTTACCTTGGCGGACCATTGGTAAGACACCGGATTCTTTTTTAAAACACAAAATGCAGTTCCTACTCCTGGTGTGGGTTTAGATCTGTCATTAGATATTCCAGATTTCGGATGAAAAATTCCTCCATCCTCTAATGGAATTCGACTTTCATGAAGGAAAATTGGTGGATACTTAATCCATCCTACTTGTACGTGCTCTACATTCAAAGGGGAGAAGTCTTTTTGAATTTTTGGAATGGTTTATTTAATCTTGCTATTATAGTAATTCCGGCTTCAAAGTGAACAAGTGAATATCTTTATTAGATTTTGAAATATCATGTTAATGGTGGGGAAATTTTTTATCAAAAATACAGTTTACTTTTCGATACAACCTGGACAACATAACATTGCAAACATTGTCATTAAAATTTCAATGCTCGTTATACGATTTCAGCATAATTTATTTGGTTTTAATAAATCTTTAGCTTGAATAGAATTGTTACCACCAAGTTTTGAAGAACTTGCAGTGATAACATCAGTAGAAGCGGTTGTCCCATCAGTTACAGTAATTTGTTCTGTACGTGCAGATTTATACCGATTTCCAGCAAATTTTCGCTTCTTTGAAAGATAGTTATTCTTATTTCCTGTTATTTACAGACTTTCATGTCCAAAACAACAAAATTTTCAAGCAAAATTCGAATTTTTAGCTCTTAAAAAGGGCAAAATGAAGTTAGATAAGCAAGCACAGAAAACGTAAACAAAGCAAAATAAACAGACAAGCAACTGAATTGTGTTGCCAATTTTATCCAAAGAAATAAGTAAACTGCGTGCAAAAAAGTTGTGGCTTGTCATTAGTAACATAAAAAATAATTAAAAAATTTTTAAAAAAGCAGAAAAAGAGCAGACAATTGCAACTTTAAGGCCACTTCCAGTTTCGGAATGCTACTTCCGGTTTGATTTTGCTTTAGACAAAGTATTTTAAAATCGTTATAACTTTTTTTCTAATTCACTTAGGAATAAAATGTAACCGGATTTGGAAATACGAAAGTCTGAACTACAAGAAAACGTCAAAAAATAATTTTCGACAAATTGGCCAAAAGTCAGTGTTTCCAACGTAGGCAGTCACCTTAAGTGGACGAGATGGTAATCCTAAAACAACCCGAAAACCGCGGTTCTTACGAGGTCCGTCCCAAAACAGATCTTGAGTAGCTTCAGAATCGGGCGCTTATTTAGCTAAACTAAACTATATTCTTTTTCAGGAAACGCGACACATCTCATGTCATTTTTCCTTTTACTACAAATAATTTTCCTTGCATACTCTCCACATCTAGTCAATTCATGCTTACATATTATATGTCAACGTGCGAGTTCAGGAATTAAACTAGAACCACTTCAGTTAAAATTTAGAACCAACTGCGCATATATTCTGGATGACATGCGCAGCTACCGTGATGCCATGTGAATTAACAGTATTGTTCAGAAGATGAATTAATGTTTGCAATCTTGTTTCAATCAAATTTGAATAAAACGATTTAATTTTATTTAGTAATTACTAATATAATAAGCCATATCTGTCTCTCGGTAACGCTCTGATGTCACCAACAATACAACTCGAGCCATAGCACTGCGATACGTTAAACAGCATTATTTCATTGTTAGAGAACCTAACTTTCAGTAGTTTAAAATTTAAAAGAGTAATTGTTGTTCTAATTTCAAATTTAATAGCTCTAAAATAGTGAAATACAATTTTCTATCGTTTGATATAAAATTTATATCGCTCTGATCAATAGTTCCCGAGAAATTTTAAATTACATTAATCATAAATTTCAATTAATTTCCGTTTTTTAATAGAAAGTAGTAAATTACGTCAGTGGTATATCATGCGCCTGATATAGTTTGGACGCCATGATGCATCTGATTATTTATTGCAATCGTGATGATATAATTTGATAATACATTTTTGGCAACGTTTGACAAGCAAAGAAGTGCTTTAGTTTGATTAGAACTTCAAAAAAGAATTCCTTTGAAATTTTAAGTTTTGACTTACGTTTGACAAGCTGAGAATTTCATAGTTATTGAATTATAAATAAAATTGTTAAACAGCGAAATATACTTCACACGGAATGTTGTTTACCAAGAGGGTTTTTTTGAATAAAGAAATATGTAAATAATAGTTAAATAAAAAAAAATATTTCCTGTCATAAAACATATGTTTAATTTACTTGCTTTCAATCAATGTTAAACATTTCTCTCGCATATATATCTATTTAAACACTCCAAATTTGACGGGAAATCACTCGAATGAAGAGGCAATTTGCGCTCGTCATACCATGATGGGTGATTTTCTAGTAAAAAATAAAGTACAAAAAGTTAGTACTGGTTTTTGTCAATAGCGTAATTAAAGTGGTTACCGTGTAAATATTTTCTAATATTGATTTATATGTTAATAATCGCTTTGTCCTTGAAGTTTCTAAATAAACTATATACGAAATAAATCGTTTCTTCAAAGCATAGGTTTTTCCGAATTATTATAAAACAACTGCAATGTTTAAAACAAATAATAATTCTTGTTTTGACATTTCATGATACGTATTAAATAAAAAAAACCATTGCTTTTCTGGTATATGCTAAAAAATGTTAAAATATTTTTTAAAAAATAGGTGAGATTATTTAAAATCATGTAAAATGGAAGTGATAATGCATATATGACAACAATTCTCCTCCAAACGATATTAAATCGATTTCACCGAATTCCAACCTAATTGTGATCTCATTAATTCAAAGTGACAACAATATATAAAATGAATCCACTATATATTTTCTAAATTACACAGAATGACAATATCTATAAAGGTGGAATACAGCAAACACTAGGGATAAAACGTGAATTTAATATCTGGGTATTGGCTCCTGCAAAGGAATTTTGACTATCACAATAGAATCTATGTAATTAATTAGTGACAGAGTTCGAAACGCAAGTCAGACAATTGGGACAGTATCCAGTGGCCACTACTGGATGCCCTTAGTCGAATGAATCTGATTTCATGCCGCTTGCGTTACGTACTTCGGAAATAAGGACACCTTTGTTGAATGTGTACTTATGTATAGCAAATTGGATAATTAATAATTCTCGTCAGTACGATTTGGTAACTATTGTGTAGTTGACTCATTTTGCAGCAAAATTTTAAAAGTGGATTTCAGTACAGTAATAATGTACTTTTACAATAGAAGAGGGGAAGAATCATTTGTACTACTAACAACAAAAATAAATAGTGGAAAATAATTCAAGAAAAGTAGTGATCTTCTTTATCGCACCCAGATAGCAAAGAAGGTTGCAGAAAGGTTGCCATTTCACTTTCCATAGGCTGTCCGCGAAAGCATTAACGCGCAAACCGTTTCGGAAACCATTGCCGCAAGGTTTACATAGGAAAGCTTTTTATGAACTACCTCACAGACAAGGTTTGAACGACAAGTCTGCGAAAGCATTTCTGCACAACCCTTTTCTGAAATCATTCCCTCAAAATTGACGTAAGAAAGCTTTTTATTAACCACCTCTCCTATCGTGTGCAGCCCCGTCCGGTATAGTGGTTATTGTATTTGTCTTCCAACTATATGAATGCAGGTTCGATCCCTGGCTAGGAGGAATTTGAAGTTTCGTCACAATCTACTACAAGTAAGTTCAATAAAAAATTAGATTAATCAAATTAATTGAAATTAATAATTAAGATTTGATTAATTAAGATTTCTAATTAATTGACATTCCAGATAACTCTAAGATGTCGTCAGAAGAAGGGGGAGAAGAAAGGGGTTGGACCACTCTGTAGAAGTTCGGCTTTGAAGAGGTGGTGAAAAAAGGGGGGGAGGGTCGGACCCATGCTAAGATCACGGCTGGAGGGAGGGAGTTCACACAGTCGCCGAAGGAGGGCTCTTATCAACTTTTTGAAAGGCCTGAAACAAGCTTCTAATAAAAGCTTGGGGAAATCTTATTAAAAACCTTACAGAAAACCTTGTTCCTTGTTGACTAGCGAACCTTTCCGCTTACCTTGCCGAAAGGTTCAGCCCTTGTCATGGAAACCTTTGTGACAACCCTTTACCCTTGTCGACGTCAAGATTTCCAAAACCTTTTAGGCAAGCTTCCTTTGCTATCTGGGCAGCTTGGCAGAAAATGTACTAGACAGACCTCGTTCCTTACACGAAGATATTTCATTTGCGAAAAATATTTGCCATGCCTTTATAAAGTATAAGCCTTTTATTTCATATATAAAGGTCTGACAAAAAATTGTGAATTATATATCAATTACACACGTTCGTTTTCTTCCCTCTGAGAATATAATTGCAATCGCATATTTTTTTCCAAAATTTTTTTTAAAATTTAGCTGATTTTTCTTTTCTAAAACATACGTTCATTTCCGAGTAATGCTAATTGGCCAAGAGAATAAGAAATGTTTGAATTTTAGTTAGTGAGGATCTGCTTTCACTAATTTTGCTTGAATGGATTAATTTTCTTATAAAAGCAACAAATTACAAGAGCAGTTCAAAAAGTAAGGTAACAAGTCCTCTGAGGAAGAACCCCTATTCGCCAATTAAGAGATATGCACAATGTAGTGAGGCATTGGTACATACTACTTCTTCACATAGTCACCGTGGTTGTCTAAACATTTGTACCATCGGTAAACCAACATATCAGAACCAGCATAGAAGAAATCACCGTTTATAACGTGGAGACCTGTGATGATGGTTTGCCAAACTTTCGCATCGATTCTGAAATGCCGATCTTCGATGTGCTTCTTCAACTGTCCGAAGGGATAAAAATCACATGGTGCGAGGTCCGGGAGGGCGTTCTAATAACTGTCAAAGGAAACTCTGCACCAATTCATGTATAACCTGAGCCGTATGTGGCCAGGCGTTGTAGTTTAGCAACAGTACATCTGTCTAGAGCAGTCCTGGTTATATAGACGCAAACGCCTTACCACCCTTCTTACTTCAATCGCCCACCATGTTTCCGTCAACGCCTCCACCTTCCAACTGAAACTTCGACGCACTACCTCACAACCAGCTCCATCTTCTCAGCTGCTTAGACAGGGAATTTGATTCGCGCGGAAATTTTGTGCACCCATCATATCTCTTATTACCTTACCTTTTGAAACACACTAGTATATAAGATAAAACTGTCACTTCTATTATCTGTGTTGGTTTCTTGAACAATGTATAAAAATGGCAGTCATGTCACAAGCTCGGAAAGTGTTTTTGTGTTTGACATATAAATAAAAAAACAGTAATGAAAAATGCTAAAACGTAGCTTGAGTTTCAAATTATATAATTTTTAAAATTATCATGAACAGTGATGCAATTTTTTGAACACATTTACACTCTTATTTTAAATAATGATAATAATAATAATAACAATAAAATAAATGATAAAAATTATAGCGCGCTTTTCTAATGTATACGATAACAGTATCAAAATGCTTCTATGATATTATCTAACACCAAATAATATTTAAGTTATCCAATATAGTAAGGTTCATTGATTTGACCTTCATAAATTGATTGAATCCAGTATGCTTTCTAAGCTTAATAGACTGACGATATTCTTAAAGCAGGAACAACAAAGTCAAGGGAAGGAACTGTGAATTGACCACTTGTTTTGTCAGCTTCTCTGCAGGAATGTCGCCTGTTACAACAGAGTACCTTTCTAGGTAATTAATTAGCGAGGCATTTGCACACGCAGGTCAGGCAACAGTGTCCAGTGGCCACTACTGGGTGTCCTTAATCGAATGTATCCGATTTCACGGTGGTCGCATTATGTATTTCGGAAAAGCGGATTCGCCTATGCAATGTGAGTCGTGGGAAACAATTTCAGGTAATTAGTAATTCTGGTTATGGTAATTTGTTGAATAGTGTATAATTAAGTCGTAAATTTCCTATATCATATTTAATCGCTCTCAGTTATAAAGATTTTGTTAGGAATTTGATTCCTGTCTAATGACTTTATTAATTAGATCAGTATAGATAAATAGATCAGTTGCATTTAAAATAACAGTGGACTTGTAATTGTTACTTCTGCCTGATGAATTCAATTTGAACTACGGCATTGAATCCTTGTCACACAGAAAAGATCACATTCTACACTACCATCACAGTGTTAGTGCAAAATGGGCAAAAGATTGACTGATGACAGTGTTAATGAAAAATGGGCAAAAGATTGACTGATGACAGTGTTAGTGCAAAATGGGCAAAACATTGTCTAATTACAGTGTTAGTGCAAAATGGGCAAAATATTGTCTGATGACAGCGCCTGTTATGTGACTTCACTCTCAGCACAGTACAGTTTGAAGTTAACAAATTGTATTTGCATATTCGAATCACAACCGCATCCACTACACTCCTATGCAAAGTATACGAAGAAGAAAGTATCGTAAAAGAATTGACTTCAATATATGCATGAATCTTCACGCTTCAACTCTCCCTAAAAACATGTTTTTGGAATTACGCCTGTCTATCGGTCGGTCAGTTTGTGAACTTGAGAATTCTAAAACGCAACAAGCTAGAAGGCTGAAATTTATACGTGGTCTGCATTACGGTACTGTAGATTGTTATCTAGTTTTGAAGGAAAGCAATGCACAGGATGTTTGTCTCTGTGTCCGTCCGTTTACATATGTGCATAACTCAAACCGCATGAACCTCAAGATCAGCACTTAAGCCAAATGCCATCCCCTTTATATCACGGTGTTGCATGTCTGAGACAAAGTAAAAAAGTCACTGTCTTTTCCACAGTAAGCTGTGCAAGTCGATTTCAATGGTTTTTGCAATACTGTTTCACTGTAGTTAACACAAATTTCTCATATATTGCCCGACAGATGGCGATACTGAGGTGATTTTTAAAAACTAAGTTTCAGTTCAAACTTAAACAATTGCATGTGGTTACTCCTGAAATTACCGCCGAATTTAATGAAGTTAAAAAGACTGGTTACATCCATTTGTGAAAAATGTGGTGCAGGTCTTTGTTATAACAAAATTAACAACTGTACTATTAAAAATTTCCATCTAAACTGAACTTTCGAACTTTTAATGCCATTTTGCATTACGTTGCAGAGATGTAAAAAACACATTTTTGTCAATAAATTTTTATTTTAACGAGCTAAATTTTTAAAATTATTTTTTCCATACTTAAAATGATGTATTCCGACGTCTGAGTAACTTTTTTTCAAATCGGAGTTATTGAGATATAAAAGATTAAGTACTTCTTCACAAATACTGCAGATCCGTATCAAATTATGGATTAAACCCTTCAAAGGGTTAACAGTTTGTCAGTCTGTCTATTCATGTATTTTTAAAGGTGGTTACGCAAGAACGCAACGATCTAGATAAATGATATTTGGTACGGAACCAATGAAGAGAGTCTGGTATAGTACTGTTCTTGCACTCCATGATTAGATCAGAATTTATCGAATCAATTCATGAAAAAATTTGAACTTGTGCTATTCTTCTTCCACCTTTGGCAGGCACTTGCTTTTGAACCTAAGACCTTTGGGTCCTGAGTCGCGTATCTTAACCACAAGACAAAAGGAATTCCCATTGTCCGGAGGTAGATACTGACTTATATCCATCACAGAATAATATGGCGCAGTACGGTGCACTACATACCAATTCAATCAGAGATATGTTTTTCCAACTCGGGGAGGCCTGAACTGTGGAGATTTTTCAAAATCTCTGGATCGAAATCTTTTGCAGTGACATTACTTTCTTTTTTACGCTCATCAACGAGGATGAAACAAATATTCTTTTCTAAAAAAATATTTGAATTTATTAAAGTTTTTATTTAAAATAGACTGTCTTATTTAAGTACAATGCACGGAGTATGAAACAGGATATTTTACAGAAATACCCTGTTTCCAGTATTACATTGAACTTATTCAACATAGTTTTGATCTAATTAATTAAAAATGGCAGTGATAAATTGACTAAATTCTATCTCTACTTTCTGTGCTAACACCTTGACCATTCCCTTTCAAATCGGAGTAGCAAATTTAAGCGACCGACCTATGAATTCAATACTTGTGTCGGCTTTAACAAAGCATTGTCTTCTATCACAACAGAGTGCCTATCCAGGTAATTAATTAGCGACACAGTTGCAAACGCTGGTTAGACAACAGGAATTGTGTCTAGTGGCCGCTGCTAAAATGCCCTTAGTCGAATGAATCCGATTTCACGGGAGTTGCATAATGTACTGCAGAAATGGGAATTCTCCTGTTGAATATGTACCTTGGGTAACCAATCGAGATAATTAGTAATTCTGGCTAGTATAATTTAGTGAATAGAAGTAAATTCACTAAATTATATTAACCACGATGCTTTATGAAAATGTTAAAGTAGTAGAGATAAATAGGAGCAGTATATACTTACATTTTGACAGCATTTTATTTCGTTAAGATATTTTTTCAACTTCTGTCAGTTCAGTTTAGTTATGTTTATGTTCCGTTTTAAAGCAAATGAAAGATTATTTTAGGATAGACCTCGCAGTTCTGAACCGTGGCCGTATGACGAGAATGACACCTGAGCCGGTACCCTACGTTCAAACCTCCGCGCCACACCAGCGCACAGTGTATTATTTTCGTAATCTGGAGGAACAAAAGTCAACTTTCTTACTTTCCTACGCAGATGAAATTTTTGTTTATTTGCAAAGGGAATAAATCATATTTTATGGAACTAATTTTTATATTCCAAGAAACCGCGCCGAACAATAGAAAAAAATGATCTAATCGGCCGACTAACTGCTCTGTGTCTCTCAAGTGTTCTAAGTGTTCGTGCCATCCGCCTAAATTTGCTTGACGAATACGCTGTGTTTCTGTGTACTGGTAGTGGTTTGTGTGTTGTTATTATTTTTGTAGAAGTATTACGGTTAGTTTACTTAAGATTTTACTTTAATATGTGTTTTAAATTAATCATGAGCATCATAAGGATTGATCGCAGTTTTTTACTTGTGGGAAAAACGTCGAAGTCAATTTTAGCGTGAGTTTTAGTATATTATATCGCATTATACCAATGAGTAATTGTGCTTTCCTGAAAGAATTACCTGTTACCTATACGAAATAATTGAATTTGCATGCGAATATTTGCGAAACTCATAGAAGTTTTCCTTCATTATAAATGATTACTCAAATGTTGCGCCGAAATCTTTTCGACGTTTTGGTTGCTAACGCCAAAGAATCAAGAATAGGTGCTTTGTTCAGTTATATATTACGAGAACTTTGTGCCCTGTTTCTTTGAGATGACAGCTTAAAAACTTTAAAAGCTATAATCGGAAGAGTAAGCCAAAAATTTGAACAAAAATGGGCGAAGTTGCGCAGTCACAGTGAACGCTTCTTAAAAACCAATTCTTCGTGGTTAGATGAAAGCATATCATTTTCTGATATTGCCACAGGAAATATAGAAACTATTCAAATCCTGGACAGGGTAGAAGGATCGACAGACCATGAAAAGACTTTGAAAGTTGGCGAATTCAACACATCCTGGAAACATCAAGCCAGGAAGAGATGTCGTTGGCTGCTGAAATACTGCTTCGCAGAGAAGGCAAAAGAGATTCATCAGCAATTGTAATTAAATTGTGCCATTTATCTCCCAGAAGAAGTACTACAATAGAAAAAAGAGAGGAATCGTTTTTAAAGCGTAAAACAAAGTGGAATTTCAGAAGACCAAACACTAGCTTTGATGGTCGAAGCAAATTGTCTACACGTCAATATAATGTAATACGGCAGCCAACAAACAAAATACATAAGAGCATGTATCCCGCTTATAAAATTAAAGTGACAAAACAGTTGTGCTATCCGAGTGGCGTCAATACAACAGAAAACTTCTCAGAAATAAAATTGCAATCTCTAATGGATCACACTATTACACGATTGTGCAAAAAGCAAGAAGAGCTCTTAAAATCTACAAGAGACATGAGAACTCGGGAAATAATTGTGAAGTTGGGTTGTGATGGGGCGGATCAAAATAGATACAAGCGGAGGTTTTCAAGTGAAAATTGTTCTGACGAAAGCTTATTGGTGTCTATTTAGGTATACTCAGTGAATGACCAAAAAATTAAAAAATCAAAATTATTATTTATAGTTATTCTAACATATGTTTTAAATCTTTACCGTGCTTTTATATTTCATAAAAAACCCTGAACCGTTTATTTAACCCACTGAGTTTGGGCTAGATAATTTTGTCCCTCTAGATTATGAAAATAACACATTGAGTAACGGAGGGATATTTGACACCGATAGATTTAACGTGCTTTCATGCAGCTTACTCGGTGGAATCAGGTTACAAACCCAGAACCCTCTGGTCCCGATTAATTTCTGCCAAAGTATGGAAAAGAAACTTTGCCTTTGAATACGATACATAAGTCACCCACTAGAGAGATTATTTTATTTTTATACAGGGTGTCTTAAAAGTAAATACCTATTTTCCTAAAGTAAGTACCAGAATTTTCTAACTCCTTGATCAGTCCCTTAAAAGTGGGAATAGTAGAGTTGAACTACCGGCTTATGAATTCAATACTTGTTGTGTCGACTTTAACAAAGCATTGTCTTCTATCACAACAGAGTGCCTATCCAGGTAATTAATTAGCGACACAGTTGCAAACGCTGGCTAGGCAACAGGAATTGTGTCTAGTGGCCGCTGCTAAAATGCCCTTAGTCGAATGAATCCAATTTCACGGGAGTTGCATAATGTACTGCAGAAATGGGGATTCTCCTGTTCAATATGTACCTTGGGTAACCAATCGAGACAATTAGTAACTCTAGTTAGTATAATTTGGTTAATAATATAGAAACGATGTTTTTTAAAAATGTTAATGTAGCTGAGATAAATTAAACCAATGGATACCTATATTTTTAGAGCATCTTTTTTCATCAAAGCATTTTTTTACTTCTGTCAGTTTAATTATGCAGGGAGGTCATTAATTATTGGATCCATTTCAAAAATGAATAAAAGAAACCCCCATAATGTAGCAACTTCGTTTTTTAAAAAATGAGAGAGTATAAAGTTTTTTCAGATAGGTAACACGCCGTTACGGCGCTCTAAATCTGCGCGATCCAATGCAAGTGTCAAAATGGCCACCGTGCAGCAGAAAGCACATCTGGTACGTTCCTAGTTCCACAAATCAGTTGTAACAGTTCAACAATATTTTCAGTTAGAGTATCGAAATTGTCGGTCTCCAAGTAAGAACTTCATCAAGCGTTGGTATGAGAAATTAAAGGGAAAAGGAAATGTGCATTAGTGAGGGAGACTTTCACTACTTAATTGCTCATACCAACGCTTAATGGAGTTCTTACTTGGAGACCGACAATTTCGATACTCCAACCGAATAGTTCTTTGAACTGTTACAATTGATTTGCTTTCGTGGACAGGCGG
>BGPR01004047.1:0-89793 GCA_013235015.1 Araneus ventricosus
CAAAGAATAATCTGCGGATCAACCAAGGATTTGGCACGGCCGTAAAACTGAATAATAATTTGCAGTAATGGACAGAAGTGTGTGCTAATGTTACGTTCCGAGAAAGCAGTTTTTAAACTTTTCTTCCATTCTCCCCGCTGAGCGGAGATGTGTTCTTTTTAATCAAGGTTCGGAGCTCCTTTCTCCTTGAATAGGATACCATTTCAGTCTTAGTGCCAAGGCACTTCTACTCAGATTCAGAATGTAGGACTTAATTTCCTCTCAGTTTCACTCAGTATTTTGTTAAAAGCCAGATAGCTTGCTTTTATTTTGAATGGAGGAAAAACATCATCGCTAAACATATAAGTTCCTGAAGCGATCATGTGTAGCCTGCATGTGAAGCGCATGATTGCGTAGGTGTCGCTTTCTTTCTAATCAGCGTGCGGTGTTTTAATTATGCTGAGATGACACCGAATATTTGCAGAAGAAACACGTCTGTGGCAGCGGAGCCTTTCGGCGTTTTTCTCCGACGATGGCGAGATAGTAGGTGGAATAATACCGATGCCAACAATGGCAATCTCTTGGGCGTATTGTTAATATAATATGGCTCGTAACTAATGCTTAATAGCTGTCTTTTATCTGTTTAAATCCTATTTAACTATCTCATCTGTAAATAAGCAATTTGTTTTGTTACTCTGTGAACATAATTTATCTCTGTAATATTTGTTATTTTTAATTGCTTAATAAATAATTTAGTTTTTAAAATATTGTTTTCTTCCTTTGTCTTAGTACCTCTCCCCTAGAATGTACTTCTGATAGAGTGCCCTTTTCCAAGTAGGAGGTGTCAAGGAGTATGCATTTCGCTTTGGTTTCCAACAGCTCCTGAATATCCCCCTACATGCATGTTTCGTGAAGTCGTAAAAAGCGAAGCATGTGTAAGGAATTTTGTTAATCCGTTTCGAGATGGGGATCAAAGTTTGGCATCATTAAACCATTTGAGTCATTTTGGTAAGGACAAAGTATTTCATTTTAAATTTCTTATTACTGATAAAAGCAGACATCACATTGTAATTTTGTTATTACTCATAAAATTAAACATTTAATTGTAATTTTGTTAATACTGATAAAAGCGGATGTTTAATTTTTAATTTTTTTATTACTGATAATATCAAATATTTATTTGTAATTTTGTCAATACTGATAAAAACAGAGCCATTTCTAAATAATTCGCATTAAAAAAAATAGAGATAAGATCATTTTATGTTGAGAGTTGCTTTTTCCTTTTTAATTCCATCTAATCTTATTTTATCTGTTTTATTTTCGTAAACATGCTTTTCCGATTAATAGTATGCAAACAATCAATAATTTAAAAAGTTTATAAAATTATTATTTAAAAAAGAAAGCGAAATTAAAACTGGAACAAGAAAATTTTTTTTTTAATATCATACAAAAAATTAAAATGAATAAAAGAATTTAATTTTAAAAAGAAATGAAATTAGAAAAATTACGACAATGTTTAAGATGCGCGCCATTGCAGCAGCATAACGAAAAACAGAGAACAATAGACAGATATACCAATAAATTCAAAATTAAAAAAAGAAAGTAATGCAAGCAATCCTATAATAATTTGAAGTAAGCGAAAAGCAGACAACAAAAACAAGGAATCCATTCTAGTTCACTTTTTGAAGGGCTAGAAACTATTCGAAATGGATTCAAAAGAATATTTAGGAAATTTTCTGTAGAAGCAAGCCTATTTTAGGCTAAGACAGAGCTTCTCATAGCCCGAACTCCCCCCAAAAAAGAGAAACCAGGTAGCAAATCCAAAAGAACAAACATCAAAAGAAAAAGGAAAAAACATTAAATACGCTAATAAGACCAACAAAATATTAGCCATCAAGCTTAATTAATAAGCTTTCATAAGGTAAAATAAAAAAAAACTTACCCCCTGGAGGAACAAGCCAGATTAAAATAATTTGCCCTGGCTTTCGAGAAAAGCAAAACATTAAACACTAGTCTCCGTGACGCCATCTATGTTCCCATAAGAGGAATAGAAAGGCAGAAAAAAGGAAAGAAGAGGCCGAGACAGAAATCTCTTTTCTAGTATGGGAAGGAGACCAATTCAGCAATATTAAGAGACTTTTCCGATGAATCTTGCTATACGGTTCATGCTATGGAAATTTAAAGAATATTATATGTTATTTACGTAACACAAAAAGCACAATAAAAAAAATGAAAATTGTTTAGAAATTGAGATTGAACAATGAATAAGTTGAAAGAATCCACCAGACTCATCTGAGAGGATTCAAAATAAGAAACAACAGGAATACTTTTCTGTATGAGACTCTGACAAAAGTCAAGAGAAATTCACCAAGAATTTCACTAGAATCTCATGTGACCCAAAGCATGCTGATAATAATCAGAAGAAGAAGAAGAATTCAAAGATACTCAGAAATGTTCTAAATGCAAATTAGTAGAAGTGAGAAAGATAAAAAAAACTTACATTCCACTACCCGTAGATGCAAACAGCTCGTACCTTCGCCTGGTACTTTTTATTTTTATTTTATTCGATTGGAATTATGTTTTTACATTTAATATTATTATTTTATTTGCTTATTATTTACTTAACGTTTATCTGCATATTTACTATGACGATTTTCTATTTTTATTATTATTTTGAAACTGCTTTCACAATGCTTCTAAAAATATAACAAATGACTATAATATAATGACAAATGACACATGACAAATAATTGTAATTTTGTTAATGCTGAGAAAAGAAGAGACTTGAGCGCATAACTGGCTTTCAGAAAAAATAAAGTTATTGAATATTTAAAGTCTGCGATGAAGAGAAGAGTACCTAAGTTGTTTAAGCTCTGAGAAGAGTTATAGTAATGCTCATTTTCATTCGTTAATTGTCATAAATTGAAAGTAATCTATTTATTTTTGCAAGAATAATGTCAAATTTTTTTAATGCTTACAGAGAATTATTGCAATACTTTACAATGAAATCCGTTTCCATCCGAAAATGTTTTCTTTGATTGTCAAGATTATTCTGTATTTCAAAATATTTCTCAGTAAAAAAAGTTATAACTTGCCTTCTTAGAATTTATTATCTCTGCTGAAAACATTTCATAATTTAAAAAAGAACTTAACCTTTTCGTTGGTATACCGATTGAATGGAAATGTCTTTATTTCATATTTTCTTTTAATAATTAGAACATTTTGATTAGCAATAAATGTCTGTGGAAGAATAATTCGGCAGATTGAAACTTGCCATCTGTGGAGAATCAGGTGAAAACAATAAAAGATTTTTGTGTTTCTGTTGCAAGTTGTAGCATACATAAAAAGGAATTGCATAATAGAAGACGGAAATAGAAAAAATATTGTCTCTACATTTATGCGTATCAATTAATTTCTAGTGATATATATTTAAAATGAAAAAATGAAATTGCATTTCTAAAAATTGTGTGAATTTTTGTGCTAAAATTTTGTCTGAAGAAAATTAAGCTAATGGATAAATAAAATGAAATATTTATTTGAAACTCGCAACTCTTTTTGAAAATATTTTTTGTTTAAAAATTTATTTTAAATACCATTTTATGTTGTCTTTCTTTAAACAATTCTATGGAATATTTAATCATATTATGAAAAATATTTTTATTTTTTTCATGCGTGCGTTGATATAAGAAATTTTATATCGTTTAGTGATACCTTTTGAAACTGCTAATTTTTTTTAACAAAATTTAAGATTATTTCTTGCATAAGCATCCCAATTAGTGACCTGTGGCTGATTAAAAATTATCGGAGTTATTAGTTATTGTGCCTGTAGATAACTTGAAGCTGCTCTATTAACAGAAGATGCCCTACAATATGCAAACATTTGTGTGTTGCTGTGCGGCATTTAAAATACCGTAGCAACATCGTAGAGATATTGTAGAATATCTTGCGTTAATAGGGTGTGCTTCACCTTCAGGGCCGGATTTATGCATCTCTACACCATAGGTCAAAGCATTTAATTCTGCGCCCTTTCCCCTGGTGCATTCTCCGCAACTATAGAGAGAGGAAATGTAAATGTGCCACCAGTTTATTTAATGTGTATGGATATGCTGACAGTGTTTTGTACGGTGTTTCCAAAATAATACTGAAATTTTAATTTTTTTCTGATTTCTTTTATATTTGTGCCTTCCGATTGCTGCGGCTTTGTCCATGGCCTAGGCTAGCTCTATGCTGGCCCTGATCATCTTGCTGGGGGGTGATTTGGCGAGACAAGGATACTTTTTTATATACGAGGATATAAAATTTGCTAAATCTGTACCAGAAAAAATACAGAAGGTAGTTTTCTGGGGAGGGCAGGATCACGGAATGAAAAAATAACAAAAATGTAGTCCGTAGTAGGGGAAGGCAGGCGCAGCTGTGGCGGTTCTATCAGAGGCTCAGAGACTGGGTATAATAGTTTGCTATCCTTATCAGCAGACTATATTTTCCGATATCTTCACGATGTTGTTATGATATTCTGAATGTAGCAAATCATTGTCAACATATTATGCGAATAATGTACATAATCTTGTACTATTAGGGATAACTATTAGGATTAGTACCGTTGTTTTCTCAATAGCGTATCTTTTGTTATTTTATAAACAGCTTTCTCTGCGCAATGACATATAACATGATATGATTTACATATGAACATCTGTTATAATAAATGTTCTACTGAATCTTTCTTTTAGAATATCATTTCAATGTTATTGTTTTCGGAGTTAAAGTTAAACCCTGAATTGCCGTTTCGTGTTCGTTAAATAAATAGGAATTTAAATTATTAAATTTTTTCCACATTGCCAAGATTTGAATTTTTATGTTTGGCTGATTGAAACTGAGAATAAAAGTCATCGAAGTTGGAGATATTTCCATCGTATTGCGGTATCTGTAAGTGAGTAAGTTTTACTGTAAATTGTTTAAGTTTATTGAGCATTGTTGAGTTATTCTGACATTTCTAACAATCAAATTTGCGGTTTCTTTTTCCTTTTTTGTGCAAGATTTTGTTCGTGTGAACTTTCCATTCTTGTTATTTTTCTACTTCATTTCCCAGGTATTCTGTTGTTCGAAAACCATTTAACATAGAATCTAAGTTCAGAAATCTTATGTTGCTTGCATCTACTAGATGCTGGGTACTTTGGCCAAATAAGACTAAAAAGCCTTCAGACACAACCATTTATTTGACAATGGACGAAACAAACACGGAGATACACATAAAGGCACGGAAACGCCGAGATCACAAGTAGTTCTGATTACATCAGTTAGCTCGCAGGCTGACGTCACAAGATCGCCGCCTGGTGGCGGTTACATTTCGTTGCACCACCTTCAGACTCAAAAAGAGTCTCAAGATGGGGGAGGATATTGTCATAGCAAACATTATTCAAAAGATCAAGTCTTTTAGGTGCTTTCACATATCTTATAGAGGTGGTGTATTTTCTCATTATTACATCATCAGTAGATGCTAATTTATTTTCATTATCAGACACATCATGAGAATTAGATTCACAATCACAAATTACAGTATACATGGTATACCGCACAAGTAAAAAGAACTATCCACACTTTTCCATTTTTCAAAAACAGTGGCCCTGCCAAATCTATTCCCACAATTTCAAATGGCACACAATCTGTTACTCTGTCTGGTGTCAAAGGTGTTGGTTCGTTTGACATAGATTTAACCTTAAAGTATTTACAAATAACACAATTATACAGGTAATTTTTAATAACTTTCCTAGCCTTGATTATCCAATATCTTTCTCTTAACAGGCAATGCATCATATGAATTCCGGCATGACAGCTTTTCCTATGTGCAGTTCTAATTAAGAGCTTAGTAAATTCACATATTTCTGGTAACAGTATTGGGTATAGAAGAGATCTATCATCATTTCGATTAATTAATTTCGTTTTCACTCTTAGAATACCGTCATTGCCCAGGAAAGTTTAAACAAAATTGGTGGATTTTGCATCAGAAAGATAATAGCTCTGAACTAAAAGAATTAACTTCTTTTCAGAATATTCAATTTCAGATTGTGAAAGTTCAGAGTTTTTATATTTTCCATTAACTGCTTTACAATTATTTACAAATCCCAATATCCAAGCAAATACTCGAATCATTTTATCATAATCAGATACTCTTGCTGCATACCAAGAGGGTGTCTTCTGTTAGATTCATATTAATTTATTTGCTCTTTCTCTTTTCAATATCTACTGCATTAGGTTGATAAATAATGTCACTAACAGGCCAAGACTCAGGGTGTTCTTTTGACCAAGACGGACCCTCCCACCATTTGGAATTTAACATTTGTTGGGCAGTACATCCACGAGATAGAAGATCGGCAATATTCATATTTCCTGGTACATGTCGCCATGAATAACACCCAGTTAACTCTCTGATCTCTTTAATGCGATTGGCAGCAAAAACAGACCAGTCTCCATATTCTTTAATCCACCACAAAAAACAGTGGAATCCGACCAGAGTGTGACTTTAATACCTGATGCAACGATCGTCACGATAACAGAATTAACAAGTCTTGCTCCGATGCAACAAGCCATCAACTCCAACCTTGGAATGCTCAAAGATTTTAAAGAAGCCACTCTGTTCTTTGCGCGAAGGAATCTCACTTTACTTTCACCTTCTACCTCAGATCTAACAAAGACACAAGCAGCATATGGCTCCTTGCATGCATCTACAAGCACATGCAATTCAGATGTTTCATTAAAGTTCATGAAACGTGGCAAAGCTACATCTTTCATTAAATACATTTCATTTAACCATTTAGAAAACTTATCAACAAAAGTAAAAGTCAATTGCTCCTCCCAAGAAAAATAAGACTTCCACAAATCTTGTAATATGAGTTTAGGGAGCAATGTAAAAGGAGTCAGCATACCAAGAGGATCATAGAATTTTTATACAGTAGACAAAATAAATCTCTTAGTTATTTTAGTTTCATTTGATAAAATTTCGAAATCATTTTAACACTTCAATGTATCCTCATCCAAATTCCAAATTATTCCCAATACAGAAGTGTTTCCAGAATGCTTACTAGTACGTTTACACTCTACATTGCTCTCCCAACCACTCAATTTAAAACAACCTTTATGCATGATAAGTTTTGCTTTTTCAATAAAATTCTTAGTTTCTGCTACATCATGTCCTCAGTTAAACAATTATCAACGTAGGAAGAACATTTAAGTTTCTTCACAACATCATAAAATTCTGTACAATTATCAGGAAGATGTGCTACGTCGAGGTCTGCGAAAGTAAAGGAAGTTAAGAAAATTTTTTATTTCGCTGAGGGGCCGGTGGGACTCACCTCGGTCAAAGCACATGCTGGCGTTCCAGGGAATGAACTCGCCGATCACCATGCGAAATTGGCAACTTCTGAAGTCGAGAAACTGGAAATACCAACCCCATATTCCTGTGTAAAGTTTAAAATTGAAAAGAATTTGTTGAACGATTGGCAAGAGACCTGGGACGAATATGATTCTGAATCAGGTAGGAGGATCAGGGACTTTGTGCCTAAGTTGAATAGGAAATTTTTAGTTTTTAGTAAGTACCTCATTTTCTTCTTGTCGGGACACGGACAATTTCCCTATTATCTAAATAGGTTTAAAAAAATAAATTCTTCCTCTTGCCCCTGTTGTTCCATTGGAGGTGTTGACCACTATATGTTCAGGTGTGAATACACCACAGATTTCCATCTGAAGGAACCAATAACGGCCAACGGCAGGCGTGGTTCAAAAATTTGCAAGAAAACAGAGTGTCTTTGGAAATTGAGAAAAATTTGTGAACTTAGCAGAAATTTGTGCGACCAGTTGATCAGGGACGGAGCCATTGGATCTCTTTTCTATTCCTTAGATCAAGCTTATTATCTCTAGATTATTTTATATGGTCTTCTTGTCCGTCTAGATCGGCGTGCTTTTATCGGTTCGCAGAGCTACCAGTTTCCTATTTTATTCTGTGCAAGTTGATTATTTAACATTTTTTCTCTATCTTCGTTTTAATTATAAAAAAAACATGTGGGTTTCTTAATTGAATTTTTTTTCAACTGAAAAAAGAGGGGGAAAATTTTGACTTTTTTTCCTAAAAATTTTGCTTACAGATATTTTTTAATCGAAAATGGAAGTTGAGTCCACATTGGTTCAATCTTCCGAAAAATGGAATTTATACGGGTGCTTAACAGGGCTTTTGTATCTCCTGCATCATAAGCCTTAAGTAATTGTTGTAAGTAAGGATCATTTCTAAGTAATTATTTTCATTATATGCTTTTTCATTGCCTTGTAATAGTTATGGACGTTCTCCAAGTCTGGTATATAAATTGTTTTAAAGAAAATTAAATATTTTTTAACTTGAACTTTTTTTTCAATTCTTGAAAGTTTTGTGTGTGTGTTTGCAGTGACATTTTGTTCTGGAATATGATGTGTCGTTTTCTGTGGGGTTGTTAAAAAACTACCTTTTTGTGTATTTCTTTGTGTGGGTTGATTTTTTCGGTTTTCTTTATCAGTTTTTCTATATGGATTTTAAAGTGCCTTTGAAATGAAAAAAAAATGTTTTTATAAATTCCCCTCCCCCGGAAATTGTGTTCTTAATTTCTCCCCAATTACACAGTTTTGTGAATTTTCTTTATGTTGGCTGGGTTCATATTGTAAATTGATATTTTGTAATAATATAATTATTCAGGATTATTTTGAAAAGCATTTAAATTCCGCCCCTGTTTTCGGGTGTAGTATGTGAAATAGTTTGGTATATTATTATATAAGTTATTGTATAATACGGGCTTATATTTTATGTTTCCTAAATCCACCCAGCTGTTCTTGCCCCTGGAGACTGGGGGGTTGTTGCCTTTCGTGCTAACGGCAATCTGTCTCTCTTTTTCTCTGTTTAATTATTATTATACCCCACTGTCCCATTAAGGGCCTTACACCCTTTCGGGTAGGCCGGATCGGTGTGGGATTCTTTCCTTTCCTTTCCTAAGACATCTGCTCCGATCAAAACATTAATTTCCGTTTCATCTCGAATAGAATCAGTAAATTTATTTTTTTCTTTTTAATTCATTCAAGATATCTTTATTCTCTATCCTATTAATAAAACCGAGAATCATATTTTCAGAAAGAACTTCAAAACTACAAGAAAAAGTTCTATTTAAATTTCTGACCTCGACCGGAAATACTTCATGATATATTGGTTTAGTCTCTTCCCCCCCCCGAACTTAAATCACTGTTAAGGTTCTAAGAGGAGATGCTTTAAGCTGAGTTATGATTTTTTCGCTGACGTAACTGTTTTGCGATCCAGAGTCTAACACCACGCGAATAAATTTTTGCAGACCCTGATGTCGAATAAGAACACAAAGCGTTTGCAAAAAGATAGTTTAGCTTTTGCCGCAATTACAGAGGGAATTAGGGAATTTTCAGGTTTTGGAACACAAGATTCATTATTTTTTCCTTGTTCCGAACACATTATATCAGAATGATGATTATTACAATGAGAACAATTCAATTGATTTTTAACATTACAAAATATACTTAACTGAAGTCAGAAATAATATTTTTATGAAAGGTTACCCCAAGAAATAAGTTTTGGTCAATATGCCATGAATAGATCGGAAGAAACTCGACCTTTTGTATTTTAAATATAAAAGGGGTCATTTTCATATTGAGACAGAGAAGTTCTCTGCTTGCGTTTAAATATCACTAACAGAATTTTAAATTATTTTGCTCTTTAAGTGTTATTTTCAAAGAAATAATCTACATTTACAATCGATAAAATTTGATGCGTAAGAAAAGTTCTATAGTGCGGAACTCAAAAAACTTTGTCCTGCAAAAATCAAGGTATCCAATAGCTCTGGAAATTCTGTATAATTTTCACTCGTACTTGATAAAATTTTGATCATTAAGAGTTAAAATTTTAATAATGCTTATGTATTAACATTCGCTTTTATGCATCAGCAGAAGTAATCGAATAAAAGAGAATATTCGTTATTTTAATTAAATGTTAGTAGGTGCATTAATAAAGGAATGACGAATGATGCTTAGGAATGTTCCTACTAATCAAACAGTCTCTTATGTAGGAAAAACATGTCACGCCGTTGCTTTTCAAAACCATAAGTTACCGGTAATTATTCTCCTTTTGTTGAAAATTTAGCCGGCGTTTATCTTTCACGATGACTGCGTCTTAGGAATGTCTTTGTAATTAAGATTAGAAAATATTAAATAATCTCTTAGGCAGGGAAATAATTAAAAAATAATTCTCGCTGTTGATTTTGAAAACCTGAAGCAAACAGAACTAATACAAAAGAAATTTATCAAAGGTTCAAATACACCAATTATATAAAACCGTGAATATCATTTATTAAGGTTTCATCGAGTTATATTTTCCAAAGCATGGTTGTCGTTCGATAATTTTTTGATGCATTAAGTTTTTTCTATTATAATTTGTATTTAATCCATTTAGCACCATTTTAAGGCTTGTAAAATATTTAACTGTTCTTCGGCAAACATTTGCAATGAAGTTTGTTGGATTTCTGCTTTCGAATAGCGTGGCATGCTTCTCGAAATACATATCCAAATGTCAATCTATGAAAGTGATCATAGACTTTGAAATGACCATTTCTAAATTCACTATGTGGTTTCAAAATGTACTATGTGTTGTTACATGCATAATATGTTGTTTCAAAAATCACGGTTAAGTAGGATAAAAAACTTCAAATGTTTCTAACGTCTCATTTAACGAGCTTAAACAGTCGGATGATTTCTAACAGAACACTTGAATGTCTTATATAACTTACATTGCTCTTGATATTTGCAAGCCAGAATAAACAGGTTAACCTGAATGCAGTATTATAGTTAACATAAGGCGCAAATGATTTTGAATAATGTGGAGACATTTCGTATTAAAATGTTTCAGAACAATATCCAGTCGTGTTTATAAAGTTTCCACCACTATTTTAATATGAACATTTTCTTTTTATATTTTAAAAATTTATGATATTTGATCAGAATCCTCGGGAGCTGAAGTACCTATTTATAGCTTGGATTTTTATATCCGTGCTGGTCAAAAGAATTTAGATATGGATTAATTATCAAAACCCCAGAGTTACAAATGCGAAGCTATCATTTTTGAGATTGGATTGTCTTTACAGAGTGATTGAAGAACGTGGCCAAACTTTAAGGGTAGGTCAGGCATAGTAGAAGCGGAATATGGCATTAAACATAAAACATAGCCGGAATAAATGCCTGTCTGAATATTAACGGTGTTGAATTTGAATTTTTATATATAAGTTGCGCTATACATGGCTTTGAAGTTGTGAAAAAAAATTACGCTACCAGTCCCACATGCGCAAAAAAGAATTATCTACTACAAATGCTAATGTCTCTTTTATGATTCAACGTATTTACATAAAAGTTTGACAGAATACTTCTTTAATGTACTGCCACGTACTCTGTCAGTGACGAAATTCCAAAGACATCTGCAAGTTATAAGCAATATACATGAGGACAAATTTCGAAATTTTTAAAGAAACCTTTATATATTCCGTAAATTAGTGCTATTTTTACGAAAATGCATGTAAAATTTGCTTATATCACACAAAAGAACTGATAAAAGCTTCAAACCAATATTAGCTTCCTCTAAAGCAGATTGAACCAAAATCTGTTGTGTAAAGGTGTATATGTAGTACATGCGTTTTGGTGCTCTACACAACAAGAGTTAACGTTTCATTTAGAGAAGTAAAATTGCTGCTTAAGACCAAAACTTGATGCAATTTTTTGGAACTATTAATTAAAATATTACTGAAATGAAAATCAAGGGAAATTTTTCCGCGTTATAGCAATATTGTTTAGAAAGAATTGACATACAAAAATGATTTGTACTTCAGTCTGATGATTCATTTACCGATTCGCCGATACTGGTTTGATTGCTGAATTTTTTTCATCTCTTGACAACTTTAAAAATATTTTAAAACATAATGTACAGCAATAATTTTCATTGTTGCATTGATATTCAAATCGTTTTCCTCGTTCTTGTAAATAATTAGTCATGTTTCTTTTAATTTCTAAAGGTTTGAAGTAATTTTAGGATCAGACAATGATGAAAACACTTTATAGTTTCTCTCTCTCTATATATCATTTTTTATACTATTGATTTTTCCTTAAATATCACATTATGTGTTAAAATATATTATTTTATTTCTCTTTTACTTTGAAGTTTCGTTGTATAATGTTATTTTTTAATCTTTTTAACTTCTCGTACACTAAGTTATCCTCAAAAATTTCGCCTCCTAGATTTTGATGAATCTTCACGTTTTAGATCTCCCTAATTCAGAGAAACACGTTTTTGGAATTTTGTCTGTGTGTGAATACGATGACTCAAAAACGTTTTGAGCTAGACGGATAAAATGTGCTGTGAACTTTATCACCTAATTTGCAAATTTCTATCAAAGTTTGGTTGAAATCCGTTTACTTGAAGTATGTCCGTGTTCCTTTCAACACGACAACTCAAAAACTGTAATAGCGACAGATGGATAAAATTTGGCACACAATTTTATAATCAAAACTGTAAATCAGTATTGAATTTCGGACCAATTTTAACAATAGGTTGTCTCTCTGTCAACCTATATATTTGTGTGCCTGCGAACATTATAATTCACAAATGCGAAGATTTAGATAAGCGAAATTTGCTATGTGTTCTTTGAACCATTATTGGACATATGTATGAAATTTTTGTTTCATTCGTCAAGAAATGGGCAATCAAAATGCATATTCTTTTTTCTTCATCATGCTATGATGTGCAAAACGCGTCATATTATAAACTGATGGTCTATTGGCACTTATTACTCCCGCTGGTATTCTTATCCTTTCACTTTTCCTCCGTCTCCGATTGCAATGTAAATCTGAGTGTTCGTGGCGGCCTGGGAATCGCATAAGGTATGCAACTTTAATTTCGTTGAGATGTGAAGTGGCGCATTTTTTAGGGAATATTCGAGAAAATTTAGGGGAGACAAATTCCGCTGACGTAATCAGCTTCCAACATTCATTTAACGATGCTGAAAAATTATTTAATGTTTTTCATAGTTAGCTCAAAGCTTCTATGCTGAATGATTATATTTATTATCATTTTATTTTTAATTAACACTTTTGCAATTCAGGAAACATATTCATAAGATGAATGTACCATTTCGGGTTTCATATTGAAGCTCAAATGTTTGTTTTATTCGGTCATTACTCTCATTGAATCTCTATCAAAATTTTAAATATGAATAACCATTAAAATAAAACAGAACATAAGATATTTAATTGGTATGAAATATGACCAATATTCTCAGGTAAAAAAATTAATTCAAAGCGAGCTAGTTATACTTTTTTGAAAACGGGCTTATTTTGTCAGCAAAAAAGGATTTTTAAAAACTCTTTACACATCTCTTTCCAATAGTGAGTTAAAACTGTTAGAAAACCTAAAATCCTTACGAATACAGGGTGTTCAGAAAGGTCGTTTACAAACATTAAGTGTAGGTCAGGCACTGAAAACAGAAGCCAATTTTGTAATAGAATTCGGGGTTCGGATACCGCTACAGAGGGCTCATTGTCAGTGAATTAAGTAAAAGAAAAGGATACCCCAGATGAAATAAAAATCACAGATTGAGTGAATTAGAAATTTGCAATAATTTAACAACTCAGTTGCATGAATAATTACATTACAACTCATATGCGGCTCTGGCAAATACGGTAAAATTACTTTATTCTTAAGATATTTAATCTAATGTAATAGAAATCGAGCCAAACTTTAGTTTGTGCCTAGTTTTTCACAAAAACTTCTGAAATAAGGGTGATTATAATTAAAGTTGAACATTCAAAAGCCTGTGAAAACAGAACCACTGGTCAGAATGACTTGATATTTCATCTGAGTATACGTGAAGCAATGGGAATTTGTTCTGCGAAAGAAAAAAATAGTTCAAAAGTTGACCGATAGATGGCGCTGTACTCGAGATAAGATGATAAAAATGATTACTTTAAAAGATATGCTAAGTTTAAGATGCTAATTAAAAGACGTGACATGTTCACGGCATATTACACTTGTGATAAAAAGGCGGGGAACATGTACTTCCTGTTATTCTGCGTCTGAGAAGGTAGTCGTGACTCTATCATTCAAGGATCCGGCTCTAATTGTGAAGTATTTTTATAAGAACGGTGACTGTGCGGCAATTGCAGTGAAGAAATTCCGGGCATTAAAGGGTTTAAGAATCGGCTCTGGTCCGATGACTGCATTCTTTCTGAAGAAGATGGTTGATAAATTCGAAGAGTCGAGTTCATTTTTGACGTGAAATGTGGCAGAGGGAGGAAAGCAATTGCTTCGACGTCAGTGGAGGATGTGGTTGCAGCATTGCAGGAAAAGTCAAGCAGTGCTATTGGAACGTGGAGGGCACGGGGAATTTCCCGAAGTTTAGACATGCCTGTCATCTCGGTTCGTAAAATTTTACGAAACATCCTACAATGCTATCCATTCAAAATTACGCATGTTCAGGGGTTGGTTCCCGCTAACCTGCCAAAACGAGAAGCTTTCGCCCTGCAATTTCTTGCTCGAATGGAAGTGGATAAAACATGGTTATGTAACATTTCGTGGACAGACGAAGCCCATTTCCATCTCCAAGGTTCTGTCAATACTCGAAATTTCAGAATGCGGGCAAGAGATAATCCGTTCCAATTGCAACCATTGCCTCTTCATTCTCAAAAGGTCACTTTGGGATGCGGGTTTACGGCAACATTTATCTTTGGACCTTCATTTTCCAGGCGATTGGTTCTTCGGGTCCTGTAACCTGTACAGTCCATAGGACATTCCAGCACTGCAACAGCGCTTATGTGTGGATAGCACAATTTTTATGCAATATGGCGCTCCTTCGCACATTGCAACACCAGTGAAGCAGCTGTGGAATCTGCATTTTGGAAATGACAGAATTATCAGTCGCCATTTCCAGGCAGCCTGGCCGCCCCGATCACCTGACCTGAGCCCCTGCGAATTCTGATTGTGGGGTTACCTAAAAGATGTTGTGTATGTTATTTTTTAACTTTTAAACACTATACCTTTTCATAACTAATACAACTTTAAATAAACAATTAGACTATACACATTTTTTGGCTTTGTTGATTAAAAATATAAACTTAAAAAAACTTAAGAACGAACAAAATGTTAATAAAAATATGCACGGCGAAATAAAACATCAAAAGACAAGAAGAAAAAAAATAGCATAATATTTCGCCACGCTCGCTGAAAATCGCTTGTGTTTCCGAAAACTTAAAAAAAAATATTTTAATTAATGGATCATGAAAGTTACACAAAATCTTCAAATTAATCTTATTAGAATGGGGAAATTTTGTGCTTTACAATGATATAAAAATTACAGTTATCCAATAAAAACATACGTCGTTTTTTTTATTGGTGGTATTTCAACAGCTACAATAAGAACAACAAAGTCAACGAACAGTGATAAGTGATCACGCAACTTTTTGATGCTTCTTTACAGATTTGAACTATTTGTGTCTTAATTTGTTTTGGCGCCGAAAATGATTTAAGTATGGTGAGGTAAGAAATAATTCGGTCAATAAAATGGAAGCAAATCGAAGCTTAACATGCTTTGTTTAATTGGGGACTTTTCTGCTTCTGATGTTCTATTCAGGGCCGGATTAAGCCCTTCGTGGGTTCCCTAGGCAATGTTAGTTTCGGGGCCCTTACCCTTTCCTCTATGTCGAAAACCAGATATCTTTTTATTGATTTTAATCTCTATACATTATCTATATCTCTATACATTCACAGGTTTTTAAGTAACTTACAGTATGATAAACAGAAGTAACAAAACAATTAAATTGCAGATCACCATCAAAAGTCTCGGTGTTATTACAAACATTTTATTGTTTGAAAAAATTTAAATTTAAAAAAATCCCTTTTCGGCAAGCTTGAAGGCAAAGGTAGATTCCTTTACGTTAATGTTACAAAACTAATGAAATATTACACATTAATCAATACAGACATAGCCAATGACTTTATTGTTTCTACACATTGCAATATTTTACACTGGGGTTCTGTTTCCATGACATTTAATTTCTTACTATATCAAGGTTTTATCATTCCATTTTTCATTCCAAAAAGTTATGATAGATTTTTCGGTCAGTACATTGGTCATTTTTTTATATCTGAACACATAATCATTCAACAGGTAGGAGTCATAAAGAAATAAACATCTCAGCAGTGCAAATATCTCATAGATAACATTAAGCCAACCTATCTGAAACAGTAACAAGAAATTGTCTCTTAACACGAATGAAGAAAGACTCTAGATTTAAAAATTAATTTATTTAATCTATGTTACAATATAATTAATTGTGCGAACATTAATATCAAATGACATGAAACACTTAAACACTACTAGAATGGGCTCTTTTAGAGAACTCCCTGGTTACAGAGATAATAGTCACTAAATTCTTAACATATAAGAGAATAAAAATTATTAAACATTGTGAGTGGAAAATTTAATATGTGTGCTTAAAGCATAGGACATGAATGTAGCCAATTTCAATAGTAAATTTAAATCTCCATCGACGGTTGAAACGAAATACTCAGGCAGAAAATCCCAAAACAGTTTTAAAGTTAAGGAGATATTTTTCAATATCAAGAAGGATAAAGGGAACTCTTATTTAAATATCTATCGTTTTTGGCTATTTTATATTAATTTTATTAAACAAATCATGGTCCCGCCATGTTTAGTTAAATATCAAATTAAAGTAATCTGTCAAATTAACTAATTATCAAATTAACTGTTTGATTAATTAAAATTAACTATTTACTTAATTAAAGTTAAATAATTAATTGTTACAAAATCTTCACTAAAAACTTTTTTATGCCTCAAACTATTTTCCAGCTATCTTTATCTTATATTTATCTAATAATTATCTCTGTATGTATGTTCCACATCGTCTCCTAAACCACTGAACTGATTTCAATCAAACTTTGCAAACTTTTTATTTAAGAAAAGAAAAAGGTCACCTTCAACTTTTCAAAAGTTGCTTAAAATTCCACTTAATTAAAAATTAAGCAAGGCTTTTTACCGCGATATCTTTCATTTCCATAAATTTGTTTCTCTCATTTTAATATTTTTTCAAAATGGATTTTAGAGTGAATTCATAACAATATTCTTGTTGAAGAACAGCAATAATACGAAGAACTGTTTCCAGAAGGAAGAATGCTAAAAGAAAATTTTAACTGTAGACGATTAACAATTTATATCGGGACCAACTATTGATTTATTTTCATGCTTTAAATTAATGAATAATTAACTAGTTAATTTATTTATGTCAAAATATTCTTTAAAACCTTTCTTTTACTTTAGTAATTGCTAACAAAATTTGAAGTACATATATAACAAATAATAATGTATGGAGAAAACGGCTGTTTTCAAAAGACGTTTGTTTCAATTGATATTCTCATTTTAATTAAAAACGTGTCAAATTAGAAAAGGAATGAGGAACTTGCACCCGTGAGGAAAATGCTAATTTCTGTGTTTTATCAACAAATTGATAGTCAAAATGTTTGAAAACGATAATTAAAACCCATAAAATGGACTTAATTAATTAAAATTTAAGTTTTAAATTACCGAAAAGTACGGCAAAAGCACGTGACCTCAAAACGCTACGTGATTGGTTTGACGTCATTGTTCACCACGCTGTAATGTTTACGTTTGTCTAGCGGCGTTCGCATTCTATTGACATCCAAATTTATTTCAACTCCGATCTTTATAATAATTCATCCTCTCATTCTCACTGTTGATTTATTTCTAAATGTTTATTCATTTTTACGAATGTCTGTCTGTAATACCTGGATTTACCAAAGGACAGTCGGACAATTTGCCGAAAATTGACAGCATGACGATGTTTTCGTTTTTAGGAAGAAACCCGGATTTCATGGAAGCGGAAATACGAGGAATTAAAACAAAAATTTATTTCTGCAAGTATAACCACACACACACACACACGAAGGAAGAGCAAAAGAAACAATGTTTGCAAAAGAAATCATCAAAAAACATCAGAAATTAAGGAAATGCGAGAGCTTAATGTGAAACGAAAAAAGGGGGGGGGGCAAGTCAGGTATAGGAACAATAAACTATATCCCGGAAATACTACACCCACAGGAAAGATAGGCAAGAGAAACAATGTTTGCAGCAAAAATAATCCAAAAATATAAAAAATTAAGGGAATGCGAGACGTGAGACGATACCGGAAAAAAGGGGGGCGGGGGTAGGAGCCAAGTACAACTAAAATACAAATTAGGCAGACAACACCACTCGCCCACAATAAACAGGCATCAAAGACAACGTATGCTGCAAAAATCATTAAAAAATATAAATAATTAAAGAAATGGGAGAGGTTCAAAAAATTTACTGCAAGCTAGCAACGAAAGGGTTACAGGCCGATCGCATCATTTTTTGGAAAGGCGCTAAAAATGCTAGAAATTGAATTTGGGCGGATAAAACCACTCTCCCACTAAATAAATACATTGGGAGCATCATTTACAAGTGAAAATAATCTGATACAGTTAAAATTAGCTAAATGCCAGACGTGTTTAATCTGACAAAGTGAAGGATGTCAAACGTAAACAAACGATTTCCAAAACAGAAAATGATTCATAATAAATGAACTAATTGTCCAAATTACATAAATGACGTGTCGAAGCACTCAGGAGGAGACAGAGAATAATAATAATTATGTTTAAACAGTTGGGAGGAAGACTTTCCGCACTCGAAAAAAGCTATTGACCAAAGGGTTATAGCCGATTGCATCATATTTTGGAAAGTCACAAAATACATGAAAAATTATATTCGGACGGGAAAAACCACTCTCCCACTAATTAAACACATGAGCAACATCGTATGCAGGTGAAATTAATTTAATACAGTTAAAATTAACGAAATGCCAGACGTATTCAATCTGACGAAATGCCAGCTGACGAATGCAAACAAACCGATTGGTGAAGACAAAGTGATCCATAAAAAAATGAACTAATGGCGCTATTTACAAAAATTATACATCAAAACACTCAGGTAAACATACTAAACAAAAAACATTTCGAAATCTTATTCTGTTTTATAAAAATCCTTTATAGATCAACAAGAAACATATGCCTCTCGCTATTTTAACGGCGCCATCAAAGTGAACAAACCGTCATGGTGAACTGTGACGTCACAATTGGCGGCGTAGGAAAACTAGCGTTTTTGATATGAAGTAAATAGTGCGCACTTGAAATTGTTTTATTTTACCTTTTCGGGCTATAAAAGTAAAAAAGAAAGATACTATCCATCATATTTTTTTCATTTTCTATATTATAAAAATATAAACAAAAAACGTGCAAGTTCCTCATTCGTGTATTACAATATCTACACAATAGTACTTTTTACATTAAAATTATTAATCATGAAAACATTTTATTCCGGAGCAAAGCCGGGTATATGAACTTGTTTAACGTATAAAAATTGAAAGTGAATGAGGCTGGTGAGAACTCATAAGTTCTAAGTAATTCTTGCTGTCAAAAAACTTTCAATATAAAAGTAGTTTGTTATGATAAGGTGATAATTCCCCTATTTGAAATTTTCTTTCTATCTTCAATCGTAACGGAGCTATGGGGAAAAGATAAATTGGGGGAATTGAACATCACTTTTCAGCTCATAACTTCTAAGCAATTGTAGCTGTCAAAAAACTTTTATTATAAAAGTTGCTCGTTATAATTATGTGATAATTCCCCTAATTGAAAGTTTCTTTCTAGCTTCAATCGTAACAGAGTAATGGGGAAATGATAAATTGGGGGTGGGGGGTTAAATATCGCTTTTCAGCTCATAACTTATTTTAGCTGACAAAAACTTTTAATATAAATGTTGTTCATTCTGATAAGGTGCTAATTCGTCTAATTGATTTTTTTCCCTTTCTTTAGTCATAGAATTGAATTTTTTCCCTATCTTTAGGCATTTTAGCTCATAACTTCTAAAAAATTGTAGCTATCAAAAAAGTTTCAATACAAAAGTTGTTTATTATAAAGAGGCAATAATTCGCCTATATTGAGTTTCCATTCTATCTTCAATCGTAAAGGAATTATGGGAAAATGAAATTTTCAGTTCCCCACCATTTCCACCCCCTTTTAGCTGGTTAGCACATCTACAAACTCGGTCGATTTTAACCGACCTTACAAAATATCCCTCGCCGGTTAAAATCTAATCAAAATTACTCTAGTTATCGTTTCACAAGATAACATCGGCAAAAGCGTTATGCGTATACATCTCTACTAATAATAATAAGGAAAAGAACATTTCGTCCTGTATTCTCATAAGGATAGAGCTACAAGAATGAAAGCAGGTGGAAGAGACTGCAAATGACAAGAGCTTTCCGACAAGGGGTAATATGCATAGGTTACAACGTACTTTAAAGTGGGGGAGAGGAGGGGAAGGGTGGGAAAATCACTTTTCTGCTTATAACTTGTAAGCAATTGTAGCTATCGAAAAAGTTTAAATACAATAATTGTTTGATATGATAAGGCGATAATTCGCCTAATTTGAATTTTCTTTCTATCTTCAATCTTAAGGGAATTATGGGAAAATGAAAATTTCCACCCCTTTGAGTTGGATAGCCCATCTACAAACTCGGCCGAGATTTTTACTATCCTTACAGAACATCTCAGGCTGGTTAAATTTAGATCAAAATTACTCCAGTTATCGTGTTCACAAGATAACATGGGAAAAAGCGATATATATATATATATAAACTTTTTAACGGACGGTAGTTTGGGGTTCTAGGGGTCATGATCGGTGAAGATCTGCAGAAATTTTCCGAAAGTCGTGCCATGAGAACCATTGAAATAGGTAGACTTCCTATAAGGAATCTACCTAATAATTCTAAACAAAAATTTAACATTTAAAAAATCTGAAAAACATTTTTGACAGAAACTTAATATTCTAATACAAAGATTTTCAGATTTTTTACTCCTCAATAAATCAGCCAACTGCGAAGAAAACTGGACCATATTGATCTAAAAGCAATTTTTAAAACATTAGATAAATTCGAGGAATGCTTTCTGAAATTTAAGCAATACTTAATTTGAGTATGTTTAAGTACATGACCTTGTAAATCAAACGTAATCCTAAAATTTGATTACTTTGAAAATATCACAAAATTTCTCAAATTCCCCCAAAATTGTGGAGCCCATACGCAAATGCCTACTTTGCCTGTTTAATTATACGGTCCTGTCTCTACTGTACCAAATAAAAAATTAAAGCCTTTTTTTATGATAAAAAGATAATAGACGCCGAGTATTGCCCGTACCCGCCCGTTTCGAGGCTTTCGTGGGACATTCAGCTCAACCACCTCCCAGTGAGAACCCGATCACCTTCTGAGCACTGGACATCAGAACACGAATCTTCGCCTGCATAGTAAGCAGATAAATTTAATGATTAATATATAATGATATATATTCCTTGTTCTTATCATTATTTAACTAGCCGTTAGTCGCCATGAATGCTGCTTGTTTTTAATTTCAGTTAAATCTCGATTGAGTTATGTTTAATTTAAATTGCACGCCATATTTCACGTCCAGTAGCTTGTTAGCTGCATCAAAACTGTACCGACAATGAGAATTAAAGATTAGCAAACATAATCTTTAAACTTATTGGATATATTTCGTAATATATTTACCATCTAAAAAAATTTTGTTTACAGATTTCACAGTGAAAGGAAATAAGAGAGTAAAATCCATTAGATTAATTGCCTTAGCTTTCAACAATGGAAGTGAAACACACGCGATTCAATCTATAATATAAAACAGAAAATGCATGTGTCTGTCTGTCTGTCACAAGAACTCCTCCTAAACGGTGGCGACATGTAATTTGCACACGACATTCTGGGGTACATTTCTAGGTCAACTCTGCTATTTTCAACTTTCAGAATTAATTAGCGTTTAAAATATTTAATTAAATAACGAAAATTAAGCTAATATTCGACGTTTTTCGTCAATAAATTCTAAAGTATTTAAAAAACGAAAATTATTTAAAGAGCAATAAAATATCTTTTTAATGAGACTAATTCCATCGCGGTTCAATGTTTTCTCTAATTTAAATTAACATTTCAAAATTCATTTAAACACAATTTGTAACAATGTTTTCTATTGTTATAAAATTAAATTCAAACCAATTTATTATTTCATTAAATATTTCATTCACTAGCTTTTTTAACTGTTAAAGTTATGATAAGAAAATTTTACTTTCTTTGGACATTTAACTCCAAGGTAGACTTTTTACTTCGGGTTTTATGTATAAGAATTCATAGCTTTTACTATGCACGTACAGTAATCCAATGACGTTAGTTTGATTACTACGCGATGTTTCGCGTGTAATTTTCATAAATTTTAAATGATTCTAATTAGTGTGGAAGTGAAAGTTTATGCATTCCTGTTCCTACTAAACAACGAAAAACGCGGCGCAGAACCAGTTAGTGATTTTTCTTATACAGGGTATCCGAAATTTGATTTTGCACTTTTAAACAATAATTAAAAATAAATAAACAATGATACGCACTTACGGTTTTTTATGCCCCATCAAGAAAATACTTGTATATTTTCAAAAAAACTATAATATTTTTTGTAATGTCTTATTCCACGATTTGAATGAGCGCACCATTAGACACGCGCAACACATCCAGTCTATACGAGATTTCTAACCACGTTTTATGAAACATTTCAGAATCAACAGTCTGGATGGCTGCTGTAATTCAACTTTTCAGCTCATCAGTGTCACGAATTGGAGATTGGTAAACGATGTTTTCCAAGTATCCCATAAAAAGAAGTCCAAAGGTGGTATGTCTGGAGATCTAGGTGGCCACAGTATTCGGCCTCCTCTTCCAATCCAACGTCTGGGAAATTTTTCATTAAAAAAATTTTCGTAATTCCAAATTCCAGTGTGGAGGTGCCCCACCCTGCCGGAAAATGATGCTGAGATTCAAGTCCTCTATTTGAGGAAATGAGAAAATTTCAAGCATAACAGGGTGCACAATTACTTCGGAAAGAAAAAAAAGGCCCTATAATTCGATCATGCAATAAACCACACCACACTTTTACTTTAGGGCAGTCTTTTGCTTGCCCTAATACTGCATGAGGGTTTTCTAACCCCCATAGTCGATATTGTCTCGGTTAGCAATATCTGATACGTGAAACTTTGCCTCACCTGCAAAAAAGTACGCGTTGTAGAAACTTTTCATCCTCCTCCATTTTTTGTAACATTTCTTCTGAAAATGTCCGACGTCGAGGCTTATCATCAAGCTTTAACTCATGCAACAGTTGATGCTTATACGTATAAAGCTGTAATTTTTAATACACTACATTATGCACACTAGATATCGGCATTTGTAAATGCTGGGACGCGCTAAGAATCGATTTAAAAGGACTACGACGAAAAATTTCTTGAATTCGATTAACGACATCGAAGCTTCTACTAAACCGGGCCTTTTTGGAAGGATGGTCATTTACCCCACCCTGCTGTAACCTTCTCTTAAGGAGCACGGAAATGGGCTGTGGTTTGCAAGGATAATTGGACCAAACTACCACGCTTATCTCCGAAGCCATCTCAGAACCTCCCCTCCCCTCAAAAGAAGCCAATCGTTTCAGATCAGCCTTCGTAGCTGTTAAGGAGAAATTTTTAGACCGCCCGTAACCACCACACTCGGTGTGAGAGGGTTACACAAGTGCAGCAATGTGATTTTAGACCATTTCCATTTATGACTTGTTTGATTACTCTGTTGCTGTTGTTGTTGCATGTCCCCCTGGTCGAAATACTAGACCAGGTCCATGATACCATGTCGCTTTAACAGTACCACAAGTCCATTTTCCCCCTCACTCCACAGCAGCCTCGCAGAGGCGCCAATACAGTCAGACTACGGGTGAGAGGCAGCTTCAATTTCAATCGAGGTACCACATGGGGAGAAGTCTGCCATTGCCTCTATGCCTGTTAGTGTTAGCTGGGAACAATGGAGTGGCCTTCACGCCTTGGGTGGCCCTGCCAGGACAACACACTCCCTAAGTACATTACCCACTCCTCCTAGGAATACCCCCTTGCCGCATTGAGGCCACTAACAGGTCTAGAATGAATAATACTAGTAATTCTGCAAACAATAGATCTCGCCCCCCTTCGAAAAAAATCCGAGATCTGCTCTTCATTGCAGCCGTTATGGGTTAAGTCACTTTTTTTCAAATTTGAATAATTTATCATTATTCACAAAAATACGATTCATTGTTTTTTTTCATCAGTATTAACAAAGTCAAAATTAAATTTCTGCATTTATCAGTATTAAGAGAATTATATTTGAATGTCTGAATGCCTATTGAATGAATGGGAGGAAACAAATTGGTTTTCATAATATTTATAATGATGAATTATAAATTAAAGACTAAAAAATGGAAAATAATTTAAAAATCTACTTTTTGGATAGCTGGCATAGGTTTTCTTTTAAAAACTGTTGCTATTAAATTTATTGATGTTGAAAAGCAAATCTGACGCTATGGTGTAGTCGTGAACATTTGCAAGAAAGAAAATTATTGTTTTGTATCATCACAGAAAATGTATAAGGTCCTATATCCAAACTTCTATTCGATTGAAATCCTTTAGTTGGCAACCCTTCATATCGCCAATGGATGCCAAATTGGCAATGCCAAGAAGCAAGATGGCTGCATAGTAATATGATATAGTAGGTTTAGAAAACATAACCTATCAAAGTCCAAAAATAAAAATAAAAAATTCACGAATGTTCAAAAATTAAAACAAAAAATCTATGAAAGTTAGAAAATAAAAAAAAATTAAATTAGTAGCATTTGTGTGCGTTTCGCCAATCGTCACGATAAAGTAAACTTGGAATTTTAGATCATCATTTATGCTTTGGTGCAGATGAAGTCTACACCACTGGAGAAACACCCAATTTGGAGAAATATTTTTCAGATGGCTCCAAAGTAAAGCTTTTATTATAAAAAGTTCAAAAAACTTTCGAAAATAATTTATTAAACTTCCAACTTTCTATTACACGCAAAATAAATCGGAAGTCTACATGATTTCTTCAAGATTGATGAGCAACTCTGGGTCTCATTTTGATTCGAATGGGCTCCGATGCTTGAAGGGAGACGCACGGTACCGGCAACACTTTGTTCAAGGATTCGACAGTGAAGTTCCTGAAGATATAACACATTATCGTTCCAATTTCCATCTCAGCAAACTTGTATCCTAAAATAAAACAGTATTTTTTTAAAAATTCGGATGATTCAAGCTTCAGCACATACAAGTACATTTAGTTCCCGAAAATCTGAAACGGATAGCTAGTAGGAACACAAACCGAACCTAAGGACATAGGCAATGAAAGACCCATGTCCTGTAATATACAGATTAATTTTTTATTGAATTAATTGTATGCAATAAATAATTATCTGGAAGACTAAGTATTGTGACAAAATCGTCTTGTGGGTGTACGTGAATACCCCAGTTCAATAAGCAGGATTAAAAAAATAAAGCTCTTTATTTTACAAACATTCTAAGGAAAGAAACGTAGCACAAGTATTAAAACAGCACTTCTAAAAATTCACAACAGAGATTACCAATAAATCGCAAACATTCCACTTTCAAGATAGCGGTCAATGCCTTTTGAGCTCACCAGCATTCACTGCTGATCAAAACCCAACTCACTCTTCTTGGCTTGAGAGCTTGCTTTTATACTTTTCCAACAGGAAGTGACTTCATTACGTAGGAAGTGACGTAATCTAGAGAAAGTTCATGAAACAAGTAGAAATAGGTTGATAGTTCGAGATGTTTCTAGAATTTCCTTTTGCCGCCAAGTCGCCAAAGTCGCAAAATTTATCGCCAACCCGCCAAGATTAGCATCTCAGGGAAACAACTTTATAGATTTGTAACAGTATTAATTATGGTATCTCAAGGAGTTTAAAAGCTCTGAGAATATCGTTATTCGTTTCTAAGAAAAAATGCTATATCCTCACTTACAGTATGAAATGAAGTAAATCAAAAATTCTATTTGGTTCATATCCACTACTTAGTACCTCCTAAAATCGCCAACAGATGCTAAAAACACGATTACTGCCATGGTATATAATGTGATAAATAGAGCAAACACAAGTTTTAAGGATCGAAAATAAAAGAAAAATGTATGAATTTTTTTGTAAGAGAAAGAAGATTTGTTTAAACTTTAATCAATCTTAAACTGTGACAACTCCATTGTGTTGTGTGCCTTATCAGCCAACTTACTTTTTGATATTGGTGACTTGGGATTCGTTGGCGATATGAAAGGATACCGACCAGTGGATTTCAACCAAATGTTATTTTCGATATACGACCTTTCGCACTTTAAAAGGCAATATTCTGCATCTTTGTAGGCCTTGCAATAATTCCCTGGTTCATCGATAGTATACGCCGGTTCCGGCTTGCAGCCTGTCTTGTTCCGCAACTTCTGTGGAGAAAATATGATCTTTCCTTTTCTTCAGAAGTCAAGTTGATTGCTGTAATACTTTGTAACTATATTTTAGTTACAATAAAATTCATCACTAAGAGCTTTTGAAATTATTTATATGTCTTGACATTTACGGCAACAATTTTTTTTTTTATATTGTCAAAGGTCAATCCAATCTCTACTAATTATAAAGGAGAAAGTGTGTGTTTTTGCTCTCTACAGGGCCGACCACAGGATCTAGAACTACGAAATTTGTCACAAACATACTTTGGAGGGTGGGAATGTGCACATCGGAGCCGCTTGTTTGAAATGTGAATCAGAATTTTAATGAAATAAAAATTAAGCAAATCTTTGAAATATTTCCTTCATAACTTCCGAAAATATTATAGCACAAATATCATTTCTACAGCATCTGAAAAATCAAAAATTATCTTTTAAATTTTACGAATTTAGACGGCCTACAATTTCTTTTCTAATTTTAAGAAATTAAAATATATTTTGAATTTTCTAATTTTAAGAATTAAAAAAAAATTTTTTTTAGGTATTCAGGTTGTTGCAATTAAAGATTGCCATTTAGAAGGTTTCAGAGCTAGTTCTATGGCTTCAAATGCAACAAAAATTTCACCAAACTATAGTACAACTGATGCGCTTGATGAAAATCGAAAAAGAAAAAAAAAGAAGTTTAAAAACATTTCTTCAAAAGGTAACGTTGCACCAGTGTCTAAAGCAATTTTTGTAGGGTTTTATTTTATTTTGACTAAAAGCGCTGCCGAAATTCAGTTCCAATTGTGATGTCCTTTTTTTGAAAAATCTATTTATTCCATCTTTTCTTCTCTTTTGAATGAAAACAATAACAGAATTCCGCTACACGTATTCCGAATAAAATTTTCAGACATCTGCAAATTTGATAAAACTTGACAAATAGTAAATTTCATGCCTGTAGCTGGTTGCGTTTTTCAGTTACGAGCTCACGGACGGACAAACATACATCATTCTAAAAATGTGTTTTTTGGACTGAGGGAGGTGTAAAACGTAGAAATTCATCAAAATCTCGAGGTAGAATTTTTTAAACAGTTCTCTTTGTAGAAGAAGAAAGTAAAAAAACAATTCAACTTTGAATAATGAAAAGACCATACTGCCTTTCGTTGAAGTGCTTCCGTTTTCTAGTGAAAAATTATGCCAGAATAGAAACAGAGGAAAATTCAGATTTTAACCCTTTATTTACTGAATTAAGTTACCCGCAACTTTTCAATTTTATTTCGGCATCATTAGATACGTTTTAATGTAGAATAATCCCAGGACAGATGAACAAACTTTTTTAATTCAATAGAATAATTTAATTAATAATTTTAAAAAATAATTTTTGCCTTCATCTGCCATCTACTGCTAGTTTTCGGAACTACATTCCTCTTTTCTTGTGAATACTGTCAGGAAAAACGGTCAAATTACGAAGATAAAAATCTGATTAAAGTAGTTCTTTTAAGTACCCTCGGAAAATAAAGGGTTAACAAACCACATATAATATAGGGTGATCAAAAATTATTGAAATCATTTCAAAAATTAATAAAAAATAAAACTAATAATGTTACAAATGTGTTTTTTCAAAGGGAGAACAAATAGAAAAGGTTTTTTTTCGGATAGTCGTTCTAAATTTGCTACAGCGAGAGGTTTCCGTACGCAATGGCTATCGATCAGAAGAAACCGATGCGCGTTTTCTTGTTTCCTTTATTAGTTTTTCTTGAATATCTCTATAACTATTCAGTTTTCGAATTATAATTAATATATCAAATTAAAGAGCGTAAAATTCCTACAAAACATGCTTCTAATTTTCTTCCAGCTTGAATATGTTCGCAGTTTATTAGCTCTCAAAAATGGGAGATTTCCATTAATTTACAACCACCTAGACCAGGGGTCGGCAACCTATTGAAACGGAAGAGCCAGAAGTTACAATTTACAAAATTTCCCAGTTTTTACAGAGCCACTAAAAATTTTCGTTTCAATATTATAGTATTTGGTTATATATATTTGATTTTTGATTTAAAATAAACGGCTTTAAATACGGAATAATATTTATTCATATAAAAACACAAATATAGACAGTTACATCAATGGGAGCATTGGATTTGCATGCCTTCTGAAAGTTTGATTAAATCTGGCTTATAACTTGTTGTTTTAAGTTTCAAGCACGACTCTAGATTTTTATTTGTTAGTTGACTTCTAACTCTACTTTTTATTATATTCATGCAAGAGAACGCTTGTTCGCACCAATATGTCGACCCGAAGATCGTCACCACTACATATGCCAACTTCTTCACCTCACTGTAGCATTCTGGAAGACTATTCCATGCGCCGAATATGACGGCCTCAACTTGCGGAATTTCTTTTAGAGCTGTCCACTTGTGCTGCGCGATGTGCATGCATTTCTGGACCTCCAACTCTTCCAACTTGCTCTTGAGTTCTGTGAACTTGCCCTCCACAAGTCTTTGGTTTTCAAATCCAGCAATTGCATTTGAAGCGATCCAGCATCAATTCCAAATGGCTCAATATTTATCTCATTTGTATTTGTGTTGAGAGGATTTACTATGAACGCGAGAGTACTTTTGATTGTTTTGAATTGCTCGAATCTCTCAGCGAATCCATCCTTCATGTTTTTAAAGCTATGCTGAAGTAATTCGTGTCAATAGCTGCATTGGTCTCATCGCGATATTGATTCAGATTTTTAAAATAAAGTAATTTACCGCTCTCTATGTCTTCAACAAAAACAAGTAATTTTTTCGGAACAAACTACTTCTTCAAGCAAGGCGTAGGCTGGGTTGCCCTTTCCTTGCAGTTTTAGATTTAGTTTCATTGTAATATCTACCATGAAGTTGAATTTTTGCAGCCATTTGTCTTCTTCCAATTCAGGGTGGCCAATGATTTTTTCATTGAGGAATGTTTTTATTTCACTCAAGCACAAAGCAAAACGTTGCAATACGTTACCTCTGGAAAGGCATCGCACTTTACTGTGCAGAAGTAGGTCAGAAAACTGGCTATCTATTTCTTCAAGGAAATCTTTAAACTGGCGATGGTAGAGTGTTTTTGCCAAGATGCTGTTAACAATCTTAATTACCAAGTTCACGACCTCAACTATTTCGGCCGGAAATGTTTGGGCACAAAGCGCTTCTTGATGAATTATGCAGTGAAACGTTAGAATTTAGTGGTTTATTTTTTTCTGAAGAATTGATGTTACCCCTCTATGTATTCCTGTCATACTTCTGGCTCCATCAGTTGCTATAAAAACGATTTTACTTTTATCGATTCCATTGTCTTCCAGGCATTTTTGCACAACATTTGCTATATCTTCTCCACGAGTTTGCCCTGAGAGCGGTAGCAATCCTAGCAGTTCTTATTTTGGACCTTGGGACGACATATACCTGACGAAAAGGGTAACTTGTGACGTGTCTTTTATGTCACAAGACTCATCTATAGCAAGTGATAATGCAGAAGCCAGTTGAATGCCTTCCACTTGCATATGTGTTACATTTGAAGACATTTTAGCACTTTTATCTTGTACTGTTTTAGCAGATAATGGCAAATCTTTGATTTTTTCATGATTTCTGCTTTCTTTTTAAAATCACGAAACAGTTCTTCAGATGCACGTATAAAACAATCTTTGACGTACTCACCATCTGTGAATGGTTTTCCTCTTTTTGCAATTTCTAATGATACTGCAAAGCTTGCCAGATTCACATTATTGGAAGATTGCGTCCAGTTACTTAGCATGGAACTTGACTGTTGTTTTTTTCGGAGCTTTTCAACAGTTTTTTTCGTGCGTCACCGGTTGGATATTTACCAGCAAACTAGGTATTTTTTGTAGTGAAGTATCACTCCAAATTTGACTTCTTATTGTGTGCGAGTTTTTCGTGGCAAATGAAACAAGTCGGAAGGACATCTGTGTTGCATATGAATGCAAACGACTCCGTCCAATCCTGATTGAATTCTCGGATTTTTTCTTCAGTTCTTCTCTTTTTTTTACCAGATGCCATGCTGGCGGCGGAACTGAAAGAAGGATTTTTTAAAATTTCACTTAGCTATCTGAAACGGCAAACAATTTATTTACCATTATTACTTCGTTAACACGATCCTCAGATATGTAATCCAATTCTGTTACTGATTTATTATATTATACCTTTAAGAAAACAATTCGCTTCTAAATCGTATTCTTCATGAAACAACAAGCGAATAGACACGCAAAAACCGCAAGCGATTAAATCAACACACATGAAACGTAACGTCGACCGCGCTAGCCGAGGATGACTGACTAACAACACGTCTAGACTCTAGACGGTGGCTGTTTGGGTGAGACGGAAATGGAATGCAATTGGCTGAAAGACAAACATGGTCAGGGAGTCTCATCTCTAAGAACAAAACAATAGTTCAAATTTATCTCATTACGGTCATGTTAAGCGTAGCGATTTGTAAATAACGATTAGGAAAATAGAAGCTATTGAGAAATTAGGAACTTAAAAATATGTTTTCTTATTTTTTAAGGGTTTTGATAATAAATTATTATTTTTTTTGTTTAGAACTGGAGAGCCGCAACTTTACATCAAAAGAGCCGCATGCGGCTCGCGAGCCACAGGTTGCCGACCCCTGACCTAGACCACCGTAACGGCGTGACCTATCTGAAAAAAACTTTTTAAAATGCGCTCTAATTTTTAAAAACCCGTAATTGTAATATTATTAGTTTTTTATTAATTTTTGAAATTTGTTCAATAAGTTATAACCACCCTGTATTGCTGCGATTTCATATATTTACAGATCGCAGCAAAATTTTAAGCCATTTCTCTGTTACTCTTACCGATGCAATTTCTTGGGCCGGCAGAAAACGGAATGTACGCAAACTCTGGTATATTCACTCGATTTTCGGGTAAAAATCTATCTGGATCAAATTTTTCTGGATCCGGAAATACTTCTTCATCCCTGTGTAGAAAGTACGTTACTATGGCGCAGGTCGCATCTTTGGGAATTGTTGAACCACCTGAAAAAATTAATGGTTTAAGAAATGTTTTTACGCATGAGAACGTCTCTAGAATATGTCAATATTTTCTGTATTTTACTTATTTCTTCGACTTCGTTCTTCAATTTTAAAGAAGAAACTCATTACGCGACATTAAAAAAAGTTTTGAAAATAGTGAAAATTATGAAGAAAAGTGGTTTTTCCGCTGAAGCGAAGTATCTTTTTATTTTTGTACTGTTTCGATTTCGTAGTTTACGGGGAAACGAATGAACAAATCCCTATAATTTATTTACTTAAGGAATTAGTTTATATTTAATATTATTAACGGAAAAATAATGAAAAAGTCTTTGTTCTATTTTAAACTTTGTATCGAGAAAAAAATATGGATACAGCAAAAATAAGAAATAAATATAAAACAATTTTTTTAACATTTGGCAACAATGTGCATTTTAGAATTAATGCATAGTCTTGCTTGTCGAGGTAAAATTATTCCTGACTGAATAAATTTACCACGACAAGTCAATAAAATTAATTATCATTTCAGTAATTTTGATACTAAAATGATATTTAATTACTTTCAGCCTTCGCATCATCCAATATACGCACAATATTCAAATTATTGCCCTTTAATATTTTGTCTCTTATTTCTTATACAAATTTCAGAAATTTCTATATTATAAATCAGATAAATACCCTAAATGTGAATAAAATTGCACGAAAATTATTTGCTGATAATACTGGACAATTTATTTGTCTTGTGCATAAATCATCATTCAATGTCAATTCCAGATAAGCTCGACCTCCTTAATTTATAGCCAATAACATTATAAATATCTATTGTATAATAATCACTGTAGAAACAATGGATGATGGAACTGGATTTTGAAGAAAGCTCTTTCATTTTCTTTATGATATTCAGATTTTTAACTGTTTCAACATTTAGGATTGAAGAAGAAAGGAAAGGAAATATTTCGTTAGTAATTTTATGGCGAATCTGATTGCATTCCTTAAGAGAACGTTATTCCTTAGATGCATTGATAGCTTTACTCAGTTTGAAGACAAAACAATAGACAAAGAATTCTTTTCAAAATTACAAAATATTAATAATATAAGACCAAATACTAGAAAAGTTGTAAAAAATCCGCTATTCTTCTTGTGCAGTTATCATGATTCATTATCGTATCGTAATAACAGCGAAAAAAATTAAGAACTGAATTTCCAGCTATTAAGAACTGAATATCAAGCTATTATGTTCCACCGTCCTCACAGGTACAAAAATATTTTCCACGACTCATACGTACATTTACGTAACGTAAACTTAATTTTACTGTTAACCTTTTACACACAGAGCCTAAATTTTTTCATCCCAACTTATTAATGAGTTTCATTTTTTGAAATTTTTTCACTATAGTTCATAGCATTTGATTTCAAATACAGTTGAGTAAGACACCTCTTTGTCAAGAATTCCATATCTTTTTTCTTTTACTGATCGTGTACATAAAATTGGCAAATCCGTAAAGATAGGCATGCAGTGGCTGGAAACATTAAAGTAACAACTATATTAAATCATGTAACTTCAATGATTTTGAATATAAGAACATGAAACTTGCACAACATCTTTAGTTTGCTATACCTGATATATTTTCAAAATACAGAATTACATGCTTGTGCATAAAATATTAAATAAAAGCAAAGGAAATGTGATCTTAGGTGGGTTTTCCGAACAGCCTTTCAGAGGCACATGGGAAAAGTTAATAAGGTACGTGATTGCCCACGACCGAAATGCAAACTTTGGAATGATTTTTCATACTGGGTGTCAGATAGCCCACAATTTCCTGTGGAAATAAAATGTATTCACGATAAATGGATACATCACTATCGGCCTGAGACAAAGGAGGAATCAAACACTGGATTGCAAGCGGTATTCTCTCCGCAAAAGAGCGAATTCTTCAGTTGGAAATATTATGTCAATAGTCTTCTCGGATGCTCGTGATGTAATCGTTTTTAACATTTTGGAAAAGGGCAAGACAATTACCGGACAGTTCTATGCTTCTTTGCTGTCTCATTTAAATAATGAATTGAAGTAGAAACGTCTTCATCTCGGGAAGAAGAGAAGATTCTTTTTCACCACGATAATGCACCAGTTTGCAGTTCTGAATTTGTGAAAGGCAAACTACACAATTTAGAGCACCTATCACCCAAATCTTCGGATGTGGCTCTTTCGGATTACTACCTCATCCCAAAAATGAAAAATGGCTAAAAATTTTCTGCGAAAGTGAGTTGATTGCTAAAACGATTGCCTACTTTGAAGGATTTGACAAATAGAACTAGGAGACAGTGGGGTAAAACCGGGTACTCTTGATTATGGCAATATTAGTTCTCCTTCTAGCTGACAGATACTGAATTACATTCTACTAGTCAAGAAGAAGGAATAGTCATATTGGCTTGTTGCAGCTATTGAATTCACTCCTTCTGTGAAGGTTTATTTGTTTTAAGACGAAAACTCTATAATGTTTGCTTGAATTTAAACTATCCTTACTTAAAAATCATTACACTTTTAAAAACCATTTATAGACCAGCTAATTATACGTTTACTACGGATTTATACTCTATCAAACAATAAGGATTTACTCCAATAATTGCGCTGCTCTATTTCGTCTTTTTATAAACTCTGTACTCGGGCTAAAACAGGGTACTCCAAGCGGCCTAAGACCGGGACAGTCAGTATTGACGATTCTTCTGCTGAAGACGATAAAAACACATCAGACGTTGATTGTTTATATTTTAATGATGTATTTTATAATTTAAATAAAGAAGAAGGGTTAATCTAATGTAAAAACTGTCTTAGCTGTGCCCCAGAAAGCTGCAGTGGCGCGGAGGAAGAAGACAGCTGCTTTACATGTGAATTTTGTAACTAATATTCTTAAATTGTCATATAAAATACAAACGATCAAAACTTTTCCGCTGGAAATCGTGTTTTCCTAATTTCCTATAACGCTAACATGCATACCCGGTTTTACCCAACTGCTGGGTAAAACCGGGTAGTTTGGCAATCATTATATGAAAATCATTGATAAAAAAGTAGTGAAACTGCGACTTTTCTGAAAGATATATTGTACTCCAGCAAACAATGAATATTTTAATAAAATTTGGCAAGCTCTCTGTCGAATATTTTAGCTCCAGCAGGCCTTCGAGACTTTGCTACCCGGTTTTACCCCACTTTCCACTACATGGACGGAATAAAACATTGACATAATTGGACCAAGTGTATAAAGCTCAAAAGGAGATTATATTGAAAAATAATCTTTATTCCGCGAAAAAATTGAGTTTTCTTACATTTAGCTCGAACTAACCGAACAATTCTCGTACAAAGAAATAGTCCACAGTGTCTTGATAATGCATTCTCCCCTTCGAGGCTAGAAGCTCGAGGTTTCGAAGGCCCACCGTGGATGTAGATATGGTTTACGTTGAATTCGTCGAACTGAAATGTAGGCTGGAGTGCTGTGGAAGTGCTGCCCCGGGGGGGGGGAATGACCGTTCAGGAATTGTTCTCGGCAGCTGATCACTGTTCAAAATTACGACATATGCCCCAAAATAATTATTACGTAGCTTCAAACCGTACGTTTTCTCTCACTCAAGTAAATAATCCATTAAAATGAACTTGTGTATTAGTTTTAAATAATATTCTAGGCACTTTTTTTTATAATTTTTCCAATATTTAATTTCACTGTTTTTGGAAATTGTAGGAAGACCAATTGAATCAATTTCATAAGAAACAAACCGGTGTTAAGATGATTTAAAAGATTTTTTTTCATTCAAACAATATTTAGAGATTATTAAACTGTGGATTCACTCGAAAGAAAATTAAATCAAATATAATTTTTAACGTGTCAATGGAATTTATCCTTCATGTAATTGCACTTCAATATAGTTCAAGCTTGAAATTTTGTAACTCACAGAATTTCAATATAAGAACCACCATAAGAATCAAAATGTTACGAAGGTTCTACTTAATTTAAAATTCTGTAACATTCCTTTTATCGTTCAGTTGATGTTAATGTCATTCTAGAAAGAAAATGTTATTAACCCACTCTAGCCGTTCCCTTTTAAATATCTCCTGTGAAGTTTGTGAAGCAATCATACAGTTTCCCAACACACATAGTATAAATTAGTTTTTATATATATTTTACATAAAGTACATGAAACAATATTGCTTCGAATAAGGATTAATATGGCAATGAATAAATTTGAAAAGTAAGTCTTTTTTATAACTACATATTAAAAATATCCCTTATTAATACAATATAATAATAAACGTACATAGTTTATTAATTTCTTATCATGATATACAGTTTTGATTCTTTTCAACGTTTGGAATTTAACCTCTAGATAGAGTGGAATATGATACAGAGAAGAGAATAGCATGTTAAAAATAGGTTCTCTCGAGTTTTGGGTCATTCAGATAACATTGCCTATAAAGTATTTGTGTTCTTAGAGTTTACCGTAAACCAGATATATTGAATTTAATATTTCGTATAATTGATACCACTTAACTCTCTTAAAAACAAGGAAATGTGTTAGACATTTTCTAAAAATTTAGCAATAAATTTATTTTCAGATCCGAGGTTAGTAGTGTCCCTAGGTATTTTTCCAATTCCATACCATTATCTCAAATTATTCGAACCCAATCGGTGCGCATTTAGTCATCTGCGGATGGCAAAACTTTGAATGCAAATGAAACGGGTTTTTAATACGCAACTGCAGTGACGGCTTGTGGATGTGATTTCGTCAGTTGGAGATGAGAACGGGAGAATAATATACGTGCGCGAGATCGGATTATGAGTTCTGACAATGTTTTTCGTATTAGAGAAGTATTTTTTAAAACTTATTTTATTGTTTTGATAACTCTAATGAAGAGTATTATGATTTGGATTAATGATAAATCATTTTTAGAAAACCTGATCTCGTAACTGTGCCACCTCTACGAAATTTTCACTGTCAATTCTGCTAAAAGGGTGGAACACACTCTCGTCGATAACAAAATGTCTAAAAGATCACCTCATTTTGTAATCAGTTTCAAGTCCCAAATTGTATATTCGTTTTAAAGAGAAATGTAAATATTATAAATAGTACACTTACAAATCTTCATTTCTTCCGTAGCATTGCGTCCAAGAATTGGTGCGGTTGGATAAATTCTGTGGCATTCCTATTATGTCAAAAATAGGCAAATATTACTGTTTCTTTTAAAGAACTGCGTAAATATCGTAAATATACTGAAAAAAGAATGTAATATAGTCCAAATTTTTATTCAATGAAAAATCATTTTTACTTGTTAATTACTTGTAAAAACTATTTTTATTTGTTAATTTTAATATAGGTTAGTTTTACAATTTTATGGTATAAAATAATTATCGTTATGCTGCGTTATACTATTAATTACTGCACGTTTAAATTTATAAAAATAATCTTTAATAACAAATAAATGCAATAAAATCAACGTATAGAAACAAAATTTTCTTTCAGCCTTGGCAAATAAAAGTAACTCTAAATAAAATTAGAAAGCTTTATGAATTCTCACTTTTTAATTGCATAAGCTTTATCTATTAATCTTAAAATCCATAATAAATATATTTTAATGCATTTATAAGAAATTTAGTAATTCTTTACTACAAATAACATCTGACCTTCAAAACGCAATCCATGTATTGCAGATCTTTAAGATCCTTCTCCGTGACGGGTCTTTCCCTGTCTTCTCCAAACACGTGATCAATTTCTTCGTGCAACTTGGCCTGGACTTCTGGATATTGTCCTATGAGGTAGATAGCCCACATGACCCATGTTCCAGCCGTTTCGTGACCCTGTAGATATAGTAGTGAAGTTAGAAGTGCAATTAAACAAATTCGCCTGTCTGATACCTGTCATAACAGCCAAAAAGTGGAAACCAAAACCATTAAATAAAAAAACCCGTGGCAATAAAGTTGAGCGCCGATGCTCTGTTCTGGATCAGCTAGTATGTTTCAAATATACAAGATACAATTCAATACAATTAAATAATACATGAGAATTAAATACGAAAATTATTGGTACTAATTCGCGCTCTATAAAATTTACATCTGAAAATAAAATTGCGAGAATTAATGACTACATTGAAAGTGGCATGCCTGAAATGAATAATTTTCAACTTTTATTTGCAAACATAAACTAAAAAAATATGAATAGTAAAATTCAGATAAATTTCTATTAACCCATATTGTACCAAGCATTAAAAAAATTAATATTCTTTAAAAAAATTCTTTAAAATGTGTTTCTGAAAGCCTAAGTATACACATAATATCAAAAAACTTACCAAACTTTTATTAATTTCGTCGGTACAGGCTGTCCTAAAAATAGGACAATGGTACAATCCACTGCTATCAATCTTTACATAAGTGAAAGGGAAGGAAGCATCTTAAGCATAGTCGAACGTTACATTTTTTACAAATAGTTGTTGAGTTTGCTGCACAGGGTTTCAACTGGTATCTTCTTTGTCGGTTTTCTTTGTTTTTTAACAATAACATGTTCATTTTTAAACTTTAGAAAATCTTTATTAACACTTTGAACACCCAGTTTTCTGCAAGAGGGTTTCCTTAGAACAGAAATTCCTAAATAGGAAACTGTCATATCTACTCGAAAATCAAGTAGGCTCAGACAATTATCACTAAATAGCTGATTGAGATTATATTAAGCAACAAAGGCTGTTTCAAAAGCATTAAATATTCAGAATATACTCCGAATTGTTAAACAGCTTTTTTCAGCGAATCTTAAAGTGGTCTCACTTAAAAATATTTAGCACTCAAGTTAAGTTGAAAGTAATCGTTAAAATGCAGATCGTCTTTATTTCGTAATATCTGTTCTTTCACATCACTTTATCTAAATATAAAGTTCCAGATCTATGTCGGGCGCATTTTCCCAGTAAAATATGATAACCACTATAGAAGAGAATTCCTAAAAATAGCTTCATTTGAACCATTCTTATTTTAAAACATGATTGTTCTTTTGCCTGGAATATTTAATTGAATCTTCAACCGTCAGTTCAATCAACTTCAAACAGATCAACTCAAATAATTCAATAGGAGATTTACCAGCAACGATATCTAATTCTAAATCGTCTTAATCTCTGTCATCTAAAGTCCACAAAAAATTCTAGGCTTTCTGAGCAGTTAAAAATTTACGTGGCATTCTAATATCACAGCATGAAAATAATTTTCAAAAGAAAACAAAAGTCAAGCATGCGAAAGCGTAAAATGATAGGTCTTCATCGAGGAATTTCAAAATGTAACCGACTGCATTAGCATCATGACTCAATTCTTTCAGAACAATCAACTCCAGCCATCGAAAATGTAGGGAAAATCTTCTATATATATATATATATATATATATATATTACTCTTCAATAACAAATCGTCTTTATTTAGAATTAAAATATTGAACAGTATTTATATAAAAGCCGCTTATGTGTGTTGTCCTATTTTTAGGACGATGAGGAAATATCTGTTAAATAGATAAAGAAATTTTTTAATTGAATAATACCGCTGCTATGAAAGTGAAGATTTCTTCTCTGACGTCTTCTTCGTTGAATTCTTCTGTCTCCAAATGTTTTTCGAGCAACACGTCTATCAATGTTTTATGCTTTCCATCGGAAATTGCTCTCTCTCCACTTAAGTATCTCTTCTTTTTCTCTTCTATCATCTGAGGATTTCGCAATAAAAATTAATGGTGATGAGTTTAAATAATATAAAGTAAAAGAATAACAAATTGAGTAGCATAAAAAAGAGGTTATTTTATTCTTGGTCATATGTGTTGAGCAACGTAACTAGCCAAAAATAGTTGGACAAGTTCAAGTATTTAAAACTAAACCTTATTCTTATGTAGTCCCTGTAATTGTGTCAGAAAAAAATTATGTTGTAGTACATATATAGAGTGTCCAAAAAAGTAGAACAAGTGTTTATTTCCTTAAACATTGCTTCACATAGACTTCCAGCTGCAAAGTTTCATCAAATAAGGTAGGAATTTGTAGGAAAACATTTTGGCTTCTGCGGAGATTGTTAAAAAAAAATTTTTTAGAAATTATCTTTTTATACACAGAGTAAAAGTGTCAGTTAGTAAAGTATTTCTTTCACACTCCTCTATGTATAAACTAAGTTTCACAACTCCATCTACAAAACTTTCAGAAATATTAAAAGGCAAAGTTATTGACTTAAACCACTTTTCCATACCTCCGACTGGTGTTTGAGCAAGTCTTTTGGATTTCAATTCAGGGAAAATTCAATTATTACGAATGGTTATTAAAAGGGCGGAATAAGAAAATAATAATGTATTCATTAACTCTTTTTGAATTATGAAAATGATCAAACAAACCATGAACTGAAGTATTTATGAAATTTGTTCGAAATGTGCACCTTCGTCGCCTATACATAGTTGCATTCTTCCAACAATATTTGCGTACACTTGTTCCAGTTTAACACTTGTGACATAAAGTCAGGCTTTCTGAATTCGTCGGCAAAGATCTGCTAGGTCTACAGGAGGTGTGTTGTACACAGACGAACGCAAGCGACCCCATAAAGAAAAGTCGAGAGCCATCATGTCAAGGGATTTAGGAAGAAATTCAACAGGACCCTGTAAGTCAATCCACTTGTCAGGCAATTCCGCATTGAACCATCGCCTTGCTGCTGATGTGTGGTGAGGTGGAGCGCCATCCAGTTGAAACCACACGTGTGAAAGAAATGCCAAAGGCAATTCATCCATCAGTCCAGACACAGTGCCATTTAAAACTAACTGCATAAATCGGTCACCATTCAGTGAGAAAATGGGTCCAACCAACGAGTTTCTAAAAATGCTACACCACATATTTATACAAAATTGCCTCTGATGATGAACCTTTCGCCTGAAGAATGGATTTGTATATTTCCAAAAGTGATCGTTTCGGCAATTGATAATTCTATCCTGATTAAACTGACATTCGTCTATCCAAATTATATTTCTCGGGAAAAAAAGATTAGACTCTACTTGAAGTAGATTGTAGTAGTAGAACCCAATTGGAAAACTCTAGACGTCGCTCATGAACTGATATTAACTGTTCATGAAGTTCACGAATACTGCAGGTATGCTAGTTATAACGTTTAAGTGTTCTCCCTACTGTCGTTTTTGGAATGTTCAGTTCTAAACTGACATGAGGTTAACCTGCAAAATAAGCTAGTATATCAATTTATATATTGATTGTGTAACGCCTCGTCCTCTCCGATCTTCCTTGGGGATGTAAGGATCCTGTGGTTTACAATCGGAGAACCATTCTGTAAATACACTTCCTAAAAGGATGCCGAGAATTCGGAAACGCTGTTTATAATCCTCTGCGGCCAGTTCAGCGTTGCGTTTACATTCAGCATCAATCATTATCATTTCAAAACGTCCCTCGTCACTTAAAGCTACCAAACTTAAATTAAGCTTATTATCACGCAAACAATTGCAATCAAAGAATTTTATTTTCGCGTACAGTATTGCGCTACTTTTCTCCAATACCTTGAGCTTTCAGTTTCTTAAGTTCATCTTCCAATATTTGTAAAGTCGAAGGTTGCAACTGTCGACCAATTAAACGGAACAAGAATACACGTGGGTAGCAAATTACTTTCAAGTTAAGACTATTGGATGATCTACTACTTGTCAAATGTTTGTATGTAGAATTTTTTTCTGTATTGAATAAATTTGCATTTCTACAATAAATGACTTGGAGTAATCGGCCATTTTATGGTTTAAGAAATATTTGAGATCTAAAATTATCGAGCTAAAAACTGAAATTTCAATGATAAAACCAATTGTAGACACATTTTAACTTAAGCATCAGAGAATTTATAACCCAGATACCTGAAAATCCTTATGATTATTTTTGAAGGAAACTTTAGAGAAGTATTTATAATGGAAAAGTGTTTCATTGAGTGTGGAGAAGAAGATATAATCACAATCTATACAAATGTTTTAAGGATATTGATATTAAATTTGTAATATTACAAAGTATGGGATGGGCAGCTTGTGTTATCCGCATGCCGGCTGAGGAAACACAAGAAAAGATATGTCTTGCAAAACCAATGAGGAAGGTTATGATGTCTTTATTTAAGGACATAAAATTATATGGATAGTGTGCATTTACAGGATTTTTATCAATTAATTGGAGAAGTGTCGCTGACGTCAAGATGGAATAAACTCATTGAGAAGGCTAGGAACACTGAGAGGTGTTGAGCCATTGATTTCGTCGATAATAATAAATGTCTCCACTTAAATTTGTGACAAACCCCTTTAAAGTTAAAAAAAAACATATCTCTGCCAATTTTGCAGATGGAAGCGTAAAACTCAATATGCTTGTATATGAGTAAAAGAGCAGCACTTTTTGCTTATCAACACTTTTGCACTAAAGGGACTGTATAACAATTTAATTTTTTAAATTTTTATTACCCTCCACAGAAGCCAAAATTCTTTTATTCAAATTCCTATCTTATTTGATGAAACATTATAATTGGAAGACCGTGTCTAGGAGCAAATAGTTAAGAAAATAAACGTTTGTTACACTTTTTTGGGACAGACTGCATTGTCGCTTGTTTAAAGAACGCTCACAAAATGACCCGTAAAATTAGCTCATACAGTTACAAAACGTGGTAGTAAGGAAAGAATACTTATAGAATGTATAGCTATTTGCTTATGCATCGAATTTATGTTAAAATAATGCTAGAGTTATGAAAGTATTGTGTAACCTCTCTAGAGATCCAGTTCTTTTGTGTACTTCATGTAATTAAATTCATACTGTTGAACATATTATAGCAGAACGTCCTGACTTTAACTCTTCCCTTTTAGTCTATATTAAAACTATTATTTTATATATAAATGTCTTGGTGAGTGAGAGTCCTCTATTAATTGTATTTGTTTTTCTTTGAAATATTGGCGGTATCCTGAATTTAGTTTATTATTCTTTAGCAACGGATTCGGAAACCCTCCGCGCTTTGCGCATGCGCCGGGTGGAGTTTTCATCAAAATAGAGGGAAAGAGAAGAATGGAGGGGTGATGTTTACATTTTACTGAGCGTAATCTAACAAAGAACTCCGGAAATGCGCTTATATGACTCATTGCTTGACACCCATTTCTTGTGTAAAATCGTTCAAAAGTGGTAGTCTCGGAATCCGTTGCTGAATAGCAGATTTGCTTTCAATTTATTGTTTTTAACAGACAGGATTCAGTTTTGGTTAAGAAATTTTACTGATTGTGAATTATTTTATTTTTCATTAACATTTCATGAAGATTTTTTAAAGACTCGCACGTTTTTATTACCTAGAATTTATCTTACGGGATTTTATCATTTAACTTCTTGTTTAGGGCAGCATAGACGAAACCGATTTTTGTGCCATTAATCTGCAAATTCTATTAAATTCCATTCCACGGAAACGATGGAAATTAAGAAAATGGAAACTATGAAAACCATAATATTTATGGATACCTTCCATTTGCGTATATCCTTAATAGTTAAAAAATTGGTCGAAATTATAATATTTTTTATCAGCTATTGATAATTTTTCAAACTTAATATTTAATTATCATTTCTTTATACGTTAAAACATAGTACTTTAAGAAGAATAATAGTAAAAATATTACCAAAATTTCATAAACTTAGTCAAATGTTCGGTTCAAATGTTATTTAATTTTCAGACTATCTATTATTCAGACTATCTATTATTCAGACTATCTATTATTCAGACTATCTATTATTCAGATTATCTATATGATTGCTGTATTCATAAAAGAAAAAATTAAAACATGAACTTACATTTTTTGTGAATTCTTGTACCACATTTACATGATATTCAAAGTCCTTTCCAGTTTTCGTATTCCAAAAAATAAATTCAGGCCATAGCCAAACAGAATACGCTCTCACAATGATAGTGCTCATGATCCTTCGAAAAGTAAAAAATATTTTACGTGATTTTTCTTAGAAATAATAATTTCAATAAATGAAATCGAATAATTTTTCATTTTCGAACACGCAATTGTGCGTTCCTTATATAGCTGAATACATAAAAGCTTTCTTTGCGAAATTCTTAGCATCAAAAGATTATGCTTAACTTATGAAACTTTAAAATTTAAGTTATTAACTTATAAAAATTAAAAATTTAAGTCATTTTTAATTTAATTCCTAAAAATTATAAAATTGCACACTTCCCATAATTTTCAAAATTAATACATATACACAGTAAAGCACCGTTTATACGTCTTACAAGGGACTGATATAAAACAACGTACAAATGAAAAGATTTATAATTGAAATTTTAATGAGGCGGTTTGATTATTGCAAATTTAATGCTACTAATGTAAGTACAATTAGAATTAACAATTTTAAAGTTTTCTAATCTAGTACTAGTATATTACTACACAATATTGAAAATAAAATTTTAAAATTAAACACTTATCATAAAAGCGACAAAAATCATACCTTTATTACTTATCTTGAGTACTAATTACATGTATGTTATACGATTTATGAGCACACAAGTAGGCATTAAATTTTTAAAAAATCTTTAATCGTGTCTGAGGTGCGAAATTTCAGTGAATATTAAGTTGTCCATTGTGAATCGAATTAAGTACTTTTTTACTATTCTTTTAACAAAAGAAATAAATTCGAAGTTTTACATTGGAGTCTATTGCGTCTTTAAAAAACCGGTAGAGAACTTTTTTATCATCGTTTAAATTAACACCAGATAATTTGCCTTCTATTAATTCATCAATTGCGAATAATTTCAAAGTCTTGATATCTTTATCACAGTTCACATACTAGAAGGGAGGAATTTTTCACACTTTAGAACGGGGGGAAACGACATTCGTTTATACGACTTTGCGTCGTATGAACGAAGTACTACGAAGTGATATAACGACGTATAAATGGTGCTTTACCTCCTTCTTTGAACTTCAATTGACCGATTTGGCTTTTTCCTCCTTATTAAGAAAAGTACGAAGTCAAATTTATGATAACTGAGTTTAGATTGTTGGTAATGCATTTTTTTGACATGCAGTGTTGTTTAAAATTACTAGAACAGACTGTTAAAATTTCATCTTTTGTTCGTAAAATTTTAAAAACTTGATAATTTGATATTTTGTTTTGATTTTCTAGTACCTTATTTAATCCTCCATAAATTCATGGAAATTTTAGTTTTTTCATAAAATATCATTATTGCTTCGAAAGCATTATTGTATTAAACAGTGTATTTTAGCTGTTCGAACGACTGATGAAGAACGTTCTATTTAAGTAAGTACGAATTGAATTTGTTTATATTTTTGTAATTTTTTATAATTTTAACAGATTAATTTATTTTGTAATTTATTCTTTTGGTCTATGAAGCAGTCAAGTCAATAGTAATGCTGAAGAGCTAAAAGATTTCTTTTGATTTTCGCCACCGCAACAATGAAGATCGAAAGGATGGGGTATTATATAAAAACCTAGCATAAAAGTATAAATTGTCAATGATGGGTAATTGTGCAAGAAGTGTGAGACGACAGGATCTATCAAAAACAAGAGAGAGCGAGACAGACTACCGAAATTAATTAATCTATGAATGTCAGATTTGCACAGAAAAAGAATGATATATCACCAAGTGAGATTGTGAAAGACTTGAAATTAAATTTGCCAGCTCTAACAGTTTACGTTATTATCAAAAACTCAGAGTTGATAAGCTGTTTCCAAAGAAAAAAATCGTGCATCTCTATACAACTCAAAACAAAACATGGCAATGCGCTTGGACTTTGCAAAAGAGCATATTTTGAAGGTTTCACAATACTGGGATAGTGTTTTATGGTCACACAGAAGCAAATATGATCTTTTAGAAGAAAAAAAGTAAAATAGTCTGGAACGATCAGGTGAGGCTCTTAAAATGATGAATGTCCTTCAAGGAGTGAAACAGTCTGGCGGAAATATGATGGTATAGGGTTGTTTCCATCTAAAGATGTTTGTGAAATTGCAATGATCAACGGTAAAATGACTGAGATTGTACGTCGATATCATGTCCCAAAATCTGAAGAAATCCATCTGAAATTTAGTTACAAAAATAAGTGTGGGTAGACGGTATATCTTTCAACGAAAAAATGACCTAAAACACACGTCAAATATTTGTAAAGATTATTTCACCAAAAAATAAAATTAAGATAGTGGAGTGAAAACCACAAAGACCAGACCATAATTCCGTCTGAAATTTATGGTCACTTTTGAAACTGGGGGATAGTCTCAAAAATAGACTAAAAGCAGAGCCAAAGAAGGCACTAGTCATTCATGGTTTGTATACTTTTTTCCTGCACCCGGTAATTCAGTGCCATTTCTTTTCACTAATTTATTATTATTGTATTTTCTTTCTTTAAAGTACTTACAAATTATTTTTGGAAAATAATTTGCATCCCACTGCTTCAATATTTTTATATATTTATGTATTGAAACAAATATAACTTACCTTTTCACAGAATTCGAAAATTGTATATCGATGTTCTCTAATGCACCGATTTTGGTGCCAAAAATCGTTTCTGAAAAAGACAAAAATTCTATTTAAATCTTACCACGATAAAGGGAAGAATTTACTATTTTGCTAAGTACTAGCTAATCCTGCTCAGAGCATCCGCGCTTTAATGTCAACTTTTGGGAATTAAAAAATATTTACTTTGTAAGGCAACATACAATGTTAACAATAGTAAATACATTGGTAAGGGTCATATATATTACCTCATTTCGTAAATTAGCGCGATTTGCTCTTCGCTGACTTAGTATATTTTGATTTTCATATGAAAGTTCTCATAATCACTTGATCCTCTCCGCTTCTTTTCGAATTGACCTTCATCGAATAACTTCATCCAAAAGTTCATTCGCACGTTGTTTTCTCCCCCGTAAGAAATATAGTGAACCCTTCGTTGCAAACTGGTTTTTGCGAGAAAACATTGTTTTACACCAGAGCGTATACAGAAACCAGATGCACCTATGAAGTTATGCCTAACATGAGATGGTCGCAGTTATTGTTCTGAAACAAACCACTAGTTCCCTTTAGCAGAAGAGAAATAAATTATTGTCTTTTTTTGCCGCTACGCACCTTATCTTTTTATACCGGATAAGAAACCGACGTCAAAACAATAGGATATATCATTCTTATTTGTGATGTATGTTTATACTTATACTTATAAAATGGCCTATAAAACGTTTGAAGATCGTCTAAGAAAGTTAAAACATGCATATTTTATGAAAACATGACATTAATCGTAATTAAAAAAAGAGAATTAATCTTTTCGATTACAGTTAAAATAGGTCTCCGGAATCCTTTAGACTTTTGTTTAAGATGAAAAGTCGACTGTTGGGTTGAAGCTTGCCTTTTTTAAAAGCACTTTGCTTGATGGTTAGGAATTTCACGAATGGTGGTTTCTAGATGACGAAAGAATTCCAGAGCTACAAGTATCATCAGAAAGAAAGTCATCCATTAATCACTGCATCAACAGTGGATAAATGTGGGGCATTTAGCCCTGAATGCTAAAATGTAATGGCTAATGCCTACAATGGTGTATTAAGACATCGGTGTTGCGTCTGGAATAAATATTTCCATGCAAGAATTTTTTTAATTTCTCACAAATATAGGCCTTTGAGCTCAGCGACGAAGGGTATATTCACCCTCTCCTCCACACAACTTAAAAGAAAAATAGCCTTTTGTATTGCCAGGATCATCATTTTTAAACACAGCAGGACAAGAGCTATGTCCTTTCCACTGATGATTCAATATTCGGTGCACAGTCTTCAAACAATGGGGAAATATCGTTCCTCCGGCATGAGGGAAGGCAGAATTTATGGTGGATGGAGAATTTTTGTGTAGGGTGGCCGGATAGCCTCACACTATATTGTGACTGCCCAAGACTATAGAACTGTTGTTCTTGAGCCTTACATGAGTCTTTTAAGGGGAGATTCTAAAGACGACGGGGGCGACAACAAGAGGGCACATACATCGCAGCCTCGTTTTTTCGAAAGATGACGAATAGGACGCTTAGTTTGGTACCACAATGTGGAAGATCCACTGAGCAACGCTAAGTCCTCCATGACATTCCGGGCTTTAAAATCCTAGAGTCTATAAGAATGAGACACAATTTATGATTTCAGTTTCAACGTAAGGCCCAGCTGTTAGGCATGCAAAGTTTTGTGGGTTGACAATATTTTAGATGTTTTTGTCTCATTTTAGTAACTGAAAATACTTTATATACAATTAATTAATTTCATTAAGTTACCGTTGACTGTATCATGGCATCGGGCATGTTTACATAACATTTCATGACAATTAAGATAAATTAACTATTATTCCAAACATCACATGTTTTGAGTCGAGTCAGTTTGCGTTTGAACACAATTTTTAATGATTCATCACTAAAATTCATTTGTAAAAAATTCAATTTAGTTCTTGCAACTGTAACCTTACACATGAAGATTAGAATGAATACTCGGTAAAAAATATTTTTAATTTACTTACCAAAAATCAAAGCGAGAGCACAAAGTGTCAAGGGATCAAGAATTTCAACAAAGTCTTTCCGTGATTCCTCTTGCAAAACTTTCACTAATTTCTGAGATGTATAGTTGAACTTGTCTAAATAACATCTCAACATATCAGGATGAAAGCAAGGATTGAATAACCTTCGCCGAGATTTCCATTTTCCACCTTGACTGAAAAATGGAAACATTTTAACAAACGCGATACAACAGTGATTGAGAGTTAGGAATGTGTCTTTCATCCTCGTAATTTATCTGTATTTCCCCCTAGAGTTCTTCGTAATAGGGCCTGATCAAACTGAAACTTCGCAATACATTTCAATGAGTAAATCAAATAAATGCTTTTATCTGTCAGAAAGTAATCAGTAGGCAACAGCTGATTATAGTCATCTTTTATTTTCAACAAGCAGCACATCACAAACACGCACAAGAACGAACATATGACACAACTTCAAATGATAAGCGATAGACAGAAAGTCCTTAAGATAAATACAAAACCCATAAGTGGCGCATAGCGCCACTAGGCGAATAGCCTTGGCCTTCAAGGGTTTCAAAAGGAGCCTGCTAATTGGCCTCTTATTCGGGTAGTTTCTGTCAAATAGCAAAGCTGTCCGAACCTGATAGTAAACCAAAAGAGAGAAAACTTGCACGTTGATGTTTCTTGTATAAAAGGAAAGATATATAATGGTACTCGTGTCATTGAATTCAAATGTGGAAAATTCAAAAGTCAAAATTTGCACATTCATGTTTCTGGTATAAGGGGGATTATATGCAATCTTGCTCATTTTGTTTAATTGAAATGTCGCAAATTCTACATTTTGTAATAAATGAAAGAGTTTCAGGTTTTAACTCTTTCGCGTCGAGGTTTTTTTCTCCCAATGTCACAAAAATTTCGGTAGAATCAACTATGAATAGGACACTCTAGAATGCCAAAACATAGGTGTTTTAATTTTATGAAATATATATCTCCTTTTTTTAGGACAGGGACATACATGGCCTTTCCTACGTATCCACTGAGCCGCGGTGGCCACCCCGGCGGGCCCCCCCCCCCCCCCCCGCCCCACTATTAATTTTTGTTTCATTTTAGCGGCCTAAAACTAGGAATCATATAAAATATAGAGTGTCTGGAAATGTTAGATAATATTATGCCTAAATTTTTAAATTTTGTTATCTACCCTTATACTTCGAGGTAACTTTAGGTGTCCTTAAACCCCCACTTTTGACTCTCGTTCGCACTACTGTCACTGGTCATATGCTTACCAGTAGTCTCCAATGAGTAATTTTGTAAAGAAGAAATAAAAGCTTTGAAATTTAGATTTATAAATAAACTAAAATTTTATCAAATGACGCGATATATTCCGAAAACAAAGTATACACACTCATTAACTATCAAATAAGTTGATTCAATACGGTGAAAAACCGCAATGAGCAACCTAGGATAGTGATATCGATGATGTTCTCTGAATGAAAATTTCACAAAATGTGGTAGAATTGATGGGAAATAATTCCACTACCCCAAGGAGCTTTTCTATCCCCAAAGTATTTTTCAAAGTCCTTTCGGGACGAAAGAACTTTAAAAGATACTATTAGTCACTTAAGAGTTAAGAATTGTTGGAGGAGGCATATATATATATATATAGAGAGAGAGAGAGATGCATGAGTTTGGCACTTTTTACATTATTTTAACATAATGCTCAATTTCTTTCTGAGTTTCAACTTTTAGCTCTGTGCTAAATAACAGCAAGAATCATCAAAACAATCCAGTAATTAAAAAGATTAAAGTTGCAATTAAAAGTTCTTCAACTCATAGACGAACTCACTTGCCCTTTCAAGTTTTGTTCAGTGTTGCAAAACTTGTTTCTCAAAACACTCATGAAAAAAAAAAATACTCTTCCACAACTTAAAAAAGTAGTACTCTTCCACAATTTTTTAATATATTCCTTCATATTGTTTTAGTCTTTTAAATTTAAGTAATTAAAAAGATGAATACTGCTATAATTACGTCTAACTACAATAAAACTTAATAATACAGTTTCCAGGATATTTTCTAAAATTTTATTATTAGTTATATTACAATATTTTATCATTAGTTAAAACACTTATTATTGAATATAAACCTATTTTTTTTCCTTTTATAATAATAGATCAAACTGTACATTCCAAGCTGAATTATGCACGTAGCGAGGTTTAAATAAAACAAAATATCTCTAGTTAAAAAGGTAGATTTAAAGGCAAAAATGAATCTCATTTGCTTCATTTTAAAAAGTACTAGACGTTGTACCCGCGTCTCCGCTCTCGTTTATGTAACTAATCCTTACTGATAATACCCAATTAATTACTACTTTAAATGGCTTAGAATAAACAACACTTTTGGTCTCCCCCTTTGGAGCATATATGTAAAGATTTCTTGGAGTTCTCATTCCAGAATATGCCATAGGAGAAACAATGATATCGGCAGATTTGTTTGACATCGCACACTCATCCTAAATGATAAATTTGCAATTTGTTGGACAATCGCCTTATCAAACTTTTTGCTTATATTGCATATAGGATTCTCAGTGTGAGCTAAGACCAGAGGTAACTGTAACAGAGAATGTGCTGTGACGTCACCATCCAAAAGTCTGATAGCCATTTTTGTTGGAGCAACGGCAAGAGCCATAAGACTGTTTGATTGAATTTGAGTAAGAAACAAATTAATTAAAAAATGTTTCAATTTTATATGAAACATCAAGTAACAGAGGTGTTCACCGTCTTATTCAGCAATCAAATTCTCCATTACTTCATGATCTGTTGGCTGATCTTTTGTTAGTCAAAGTTCATTTGTCCCCATCATATCTTGTAAAACGTTCACATCGTAGTTTATAATATGAAACAAATCTCTGTTCAAAGCACCATATGGTGACTTGTAGACATGGGTAATACATGCTATAACAACCTTTTCCCACTAATTGATAAACATCTTAATATCAACTGCTACTAAAAAGCAACAATTACAAAATTCAGAAACGCTCAAATAAATATTCACTACACAAGATCGAAGTGCTCACGATCGTATGACAACGTGAATAATTTTGGAGAATTTGTTCTGTTGAGTTTATATTTATGAGAAAATATGTATAAAATGTGTGTTTTATTTGAATTCCTTGATCCTCATTCACACCTTACTATATTAAAAGCTTTGATATCCAAATGACATGACAGTATGGGTAACAGGGGAAATTATTCATGAATTCTAGATGCTACGAAGGTGAAAGGAGACCAAAAATTTGTAGTTAGGAAATTTAAATCTAAAAGGAAAGTGGAATTGTCCAAAGGAAGCAAATTAATTTTAACCTTAACTAAAACACGTGAGGGATTAAAAAGTAAAATAGAATTAAAATAGTAGCAAACAGAAACGTTATAAATTGTGTTTAAAATAATTTTGAAAAGTGATTAAAAATCAAAGAGATAGTAGTACAAAAGTGAAACATATGTCGTTGAGAAGCTATCTTTTTTACTTTTAAGATGATTCAAAAATAATATTTGTGTGATGATATGTTCTGAAGTTACAGCGGAAAAAATGTTAAAAATTACCCTTCCTACTCCTGCTGGGAACTTCTTAAAAGCGTGATTAATCCTTCCAGGTTCGAAGAAAGATGTGTATTAGATTTCTTTTTAAACAGACATTGCATGTTTTAGCTATAGATTCCCAACGTAATATTTGGAATTTTGAGTTCTAATGATAAGAAAAAATGTTTTAATAGAGAAAAATAATGCCTGAAATATAGATATTAAGAAGGTGGAAAAAACGAGGCCACAAAACCAATAGTTAAAAAAATGCAAAGGTTTCCTTTTCTGTCCGTTGATAAGTCTTAAAAAATATGGCATTTAAGGTTGTAGGAGAACATAGGCAATGCAATACTAACTAAAAAACTTATAAATGAACTATAATCTTATTTAATGAGATAAAAAAACTCAGTCAATTAAAAGACAAGTTAGCATTAAGAAATTAAAGGTGAGAAAATCTGAGGTAAAATTAAGGCAACTATAGAAGAAGTTGCAATGATTTTAAAAAGCAGTTTTTGAATGTAATTTGCCGCACGCCGCATGTTAAAAGCTGCGAAATTCTACGTACGAAAGTGAAAATGTCTACAGAAAACAATTTAACATTGGCAAAAGCACACGAGAGGCGGATGTGATTAGGTTCAAGGTAGCAACAAACGAAAGTATTCTTATTAATTGTGTTTAAATTAATTTTTAAAATTGATTATAAATGAGAAAAAAGTCATATAGAAATGGAATACTAGTCATTGGAAAGCTAATTTTTTAAATTTTAAGAGGGTGTAAAAATAATTTCTGTGCGATGATATGTTCCAAAGTTATGGAAAAAGTAATGACCTGATTATCGAATATGCACACGTCGGAATCCAACACGGATTAAAAACAATTCGGCCGAATTTTAATTTTTGTTTATATATTTCTTAGTATAAGAAGCTAAAATCGGGCAATCGCAAAACCAAATATGCACAGAAAGAAACTGAAGCTTAACATTGGTAACAGCGCGCCTTATTAAAGAGTGAAATATAGAAATCTAAGGAGCTAGAATCGCGTGATCACAAAACAAATGATGATATGGAAATATCCGCAGGAATCAACTTAACTTTAAGCGCGCAAGATATTACAATAAATAGAAGCAAACAAAAGCACTTACAAATTCTGTTTAAATTAATTTTCAAAATTGATTAAAAATGAGAGAAAAAGCTGTAAGAAAATGGAACAGGTGTTACCGAAAAGCTAATTTTTTGTATTTTAAGATGGTGTAAAAATAGTTTCTGAGCGATGATAGGTTCCATAGTTATCGTGGAAAAACGTTAAACCTTTTAACCCCCTTTAACAACCTTTCATAGCGGCTTGGAACTATTTTAATAGCATAGTTAATCGTTTTAGGTGCTAAGGAACATAATTGCCAAATTTCGTCCTAATTAGTTAAGAGGTGTGGATTTGTATAAGGTTCAAACACACAAACAAATAGACTTTGAATTTTATATAGAATAATGTCTTTATAGAAGTTTGATAAACTCAAGCTAACTACTTTTTTATAGAGAGAAAGCTAATATTTTTATTGGAAGAAGTGTCAACATATACGAAACAATAATAAATAAGATTTCGATGGATATTGAATGACATTGCTTAGGTGTTTAACTGTGGTGGATAGAAATTCATAACATTCGAGGATGGATCCAAAAAAATTTTACAAAGGAAATAAAAAATATTTACTAACAATAAACAGAAAATACAAAATAGAATTAAAAGGCATTCTCGCCGATCACTTTTCCACACAATCACAAAATCCATTTAGGCATTTATCTGAACGCAGGACCAACTTGTTTAACCCGCCTTGGCAGAAATCACGTCCTGTCCATTGAGCCAGTTCTCGACAACTATTTTCGCCTCACTCTCTGAAGAGAATATTATTTCAGATAAGTGTTTGGAACCCAGATTTGTTGTTGAATCTCGGCTGTAGGGATGCCTCCGAACTTCCCACTTGAAGTTTCGCAGCAATTCTTGAGTCTTGAGAGCAGTATGGTTATTATCATTCAGGAGGATGACACCATCATTCAACATTCCAGGGTATTTGCGGCGGATAACTTCGCAATGGCCCAAAAATTATTTCCTTTTTCCGTAACTGAAGGAACACTTATCTGAAACAAGGTTCTCTTCAGAGAGTAATGTGAAAACAGTTGCCGAAAACTGGCTTAATGGACAGGACGTGAATTCTGTCAAGCCAGGTTAAACAAGTTGGTCGTGCTTACAAGTAAATGCCTAAATATATTTGGTGATTATGTGGAAAAGTGATCGGCAAGCATACCTTTTAATTCCTTTTTGTATTTTCTGTTTATTGTTAGTAAATAATTTTTTATTACCTTTGTAAACTTTTTTGGATCCACCCTTGTATATTCAATTGCAACGCATAACGTTAAACTCCAGTTAAATATGAATGTATTTAAATAATATATTGAAAATAAGATTTTTTTATTTATATACGAAGTTGTAAGAATATTACAAAGGTATTTATTATATTGCAGTTTTTATACAATTTGTTCTTAAAAAATTCTAAACGATTGTGCAAATCTACCTTATCACGAGTCCTGTACCAAAATGTGGTTTAATCCATTGATACTGAAAGCTCTTTTCTGTCATCTTATTTTCTTTCAGAATCTCCTAAAAGAAATGTCAGTAATTTTCTTATTTTTGAATTTTAATAGACGCTATCAAAAAATTAGAGAGAAAATGCTTTTATAAATGAAACTTCCTTTAGAAGTAAATCTTGGTAAAAAGAATTTATCTAAAATCAATAAATTTTCAACAAAAAGTGTAGAACGTTCCGATTCCTCTCATTAATGAAGAAAAAAAATGAGTAGATGACTTCAATTTCTTTGGGATTTTATATCATTGGAATTTCATTTTCAGTCCCAAAACCAAATTTATGATGTCTTTTCTTTGTTTTATGGAAATATATTTTTCATTTTAACCTCATTATAACAATCTTATGAGATTTAAAAGTTCTATTGATTTTAAGAAAAATTCCTTGTCAATTATTTCTTTTCTACGTACAGACAGATTGAGTTATAAATGACTACAGAGTCTGTTCTCATATTTTTCGAACATTATCAATGCAATATATTTGGCTGCTTACTCATACTTCAAATCATGATATATGATATCACAAAGTTTTCTTTTAATTACAAAATGGCGTTTATAAATAAACATGGGAGAGAAGGATATGTTTTCGAATATAATTGAAAATTAAAAATAAGGAGAAATTCAAAATATGTACAATTTGTCTCCTCATCTCAAAATATTTTGTGACCAATATTTAAGGAAGAATTACCATACCTTTATCTACACACCCATAAATCATCTTTCGAGAACTCCATCAAATCGAAGCAAATAAGTATACAAAAAGCCCATCATTTTATTCTTTGAAAAAAATTTAAATAAAAAAGTGGTATCAATCCAATATCTTTTATTGGTATTTCCTTTACTTATTTTCTATCCCTACCTTTCGACAACTGAACAAAAAAAATTTAGTCGTAAAACTATTAAATGACTATGGAAATCTACAGAAGAAGAGAGAAGAAAAATTGCCCATATATTTAACTTTTTAAACCCATGACTGTAATGTAATTTAGGTTGTAGAATGATGGATAAGAGAACGAGAGCGAAAAATTAAGCTAATAGAAAACGCAAAACTTTTACGTGAAAATGTGACTTGTGTTAAATCAAAATCGATCAAAAACGTGCTAGCACCCTCTCTATAGGAATATGCGTGACGAAGTATTGTTAAATTAATTTAAAAACACATATATTTCTGTACCTCAGAGTACCGTACGTCCAATTTTTTTTTTATTTTGATGATTTTTTTATCATATTTACATTATCTCGACCTCATTTTCGGATGTGGAAAGTGTCGCAGCTATAGGCCGAAAAAACAGAAAAAAAACCTCCTCAAAAATATTAATAACTTGCAGTACGCGCACGTCGTTGCCCGTGGAATCACGACTTCAACAAAATGAAAAAAAAAAAAAAATACGCCCACAATTACATGAGAAAGTTCTGAAAACAAAACAAAAGATACACATTATTGATTTTCCCGTTTATTTTTCTTCGCGCTAATGACATTTGAACTGTAGAAAACAATACAGAGTACGTTAGTCCGAAACAATATTGTAATATTCATAACGAATAAAAATATATATTCGTAGAATTATTAAAATATCTGAAGAAAAGAAATCGTTTGGTAATAAAAGAAATTAATTTTAAAATATCGTTTGGCTGAAAAAGAAATTAATTAAAAATATCGTTTGGCATAATTCTTTTCTAAAGATTATAAAAATAGTATGGCAACGATATATTTGTCTTTTGCTAACGTTGCCTAGCAACGGAAAAGTATATATATAGATTGAACTTGGAATTCGATGCAAGAGTGATGCAACGTTTGTGATGTAAGTGTATGAGTTTGTTTTACATGATTGTTCTGTGGTAGACGTCCAATAAATATATTATTTTTGATAAAGACGGCTCTACGATTCTTCATACTATGCTGAAATACATCACAGTATTAAAAAATTGCAGCGTGAAAATGATTATTATGCAGCAAGTAAAATATGCGAGACATCAACTCGTTAAGACACTGCCTAAAATAATAATCGAAATCCTTCAGTTGAAGCACATTACGTATCCTGCGGTCTGCACCGTCAGCCAATGAAATTGCAACAATGCATTGGGAAGGCTCCGGAGAAACTTCAGCGGGAGTATGCTCACTAGAGAATAATGTCTTTCAACTGACCAGGAAAAAATTAATTTAGGAAAACGGGAAAAGCTAGTTTAACCTTTCTTTTTTTAAAATCTGACAAAACCGTTCAAGTTATAATTTGAAAAAATTGAAAATATTAATTTTAGTAGAGCGTCGCTTGCAGCAAATTTAAAAACAAAAATAAAATTTCGATCGCAAAACTGTCTATTATTTTTAAATTTCTCATAATTTAGTAAATTACGCTTGAAGCTCAAAACAAACTTCATTAAAACGTAAAATGTTTGTACTATCCGATGGTGCTTTGCTTTTTTTCAGCGATCATTAGGAAAGATACTACAGCCGTAAACGTGCCAAAAATGATCCAACACAACGCAAAATACTAAATAAAAAATTTTCAAGTATAAATTTTAAAATTCTGGCTTCGAGTTGCCTTGTGTCACCTTTACGACAACCTGTGTGCCAAATTTCACGGATGTGAGTGTAATAGATACGTCTGGACATCGCACGCGCGCACACACACACAAACATCGCCTTTTATAACTTTAGATAAATAAAATAAAACACACAATGCGATGCACTAATCTCTGAGACTTCTTTTGACTTCCAAAATGTTAAAATTGTTATTTACGTTACTTTTCATCGAACATACAGATTTATATTCACTCACTACCCTTTATTTTTCTGCAAAATGCTTCGCAAGTGAGACAGCGAAGATAAATACATGCCAGGTGAAAATGGTGGGTTTCCCTTTGTCTAAAAAAATTGTCATATTTACTTTTATAAACACAAACACACACAAATGGTATTCTTGGCAATTTCTGAAACTGGGTATATCCCCTCATTTACCTTCCTCATCCGCGCCACAATCGTGATGAATGCTTTTCAATTGACCGAGTGAGGAGCGGTCCTATTTCAAGTTGGTACTTCGGCATTTCGCCCGTTTATCTGAAAATTTACTTGTTAAGCAGTCGTGGCTCGATTTTCTATGAAATTGGCATGAATGCTCCTTGACGTCATTAAGAACGATGTGTGTGTAAGGACTTATTTCTTGTGCTTCCATTTCAAGAAAGATGACTTTTTAATGGATTTACTGTATTGCGAGTCAATGGCCACACACAGTTTAGCACATTAAATGGTGTGGGTCATTTTTGTATCGGCGAGACATTTAATTGTAATTTTGTAAATGCTGATAAAAGCGGTAATTTAATTGAAATTCTTTGAATGCAGAGACTTGTGTAAATAATCCGCATTAAAAGAAGGATAAAGCTTAAAGACTCTGATGAAGAATAGTTCTTAGACTTTTTTTGTACTCTAGGTATTCTGTTCCCGGAACTAGATATTATACTTCCAAATTTGAAGCCGTGCTGTGACAAAAGACTAAAAAATGAGTTGCTCATAAACTGCATGCTAATTTAAAGTGATTTTTCATTTTATTTATGTGTAAATATGAGAATATAAAGTTAAATTTTATGAAATACAAATCAGTTATACAAACCCTCACTGCATTTGCTTTGACAACCAAAACAAGTGGAGAGTAGGACAACCACACACAGACTAACTGCTCCTTTGGAAAATAATTCAATGTCTTGCCAACGACATCGAAAACTTCTGAAAAGAGCAAAAATGAAATATTACTTTCTTTATCATGGCAAAAAACATCGGATCTAGAATTAATCTGTGAGTATTTCAGTTTGGTTATGAGAATCTTGCTTGTTTTAGTTCTTTTATGGCACAAAGGTCAGAATTTGGCCATACTGGACTAAACAAAAGTTAAACGTGCACCCATATAAAAATACAATAAAATGAATTTGAAAATTTATCCTAAAATCTATTAACATAATTTAAAAGCGTGGATAAAAATTAATAGACGTTAAAAATACGAAAGAGTTAATCTAAAGATTAGTTTTATCAAGTTGATAATGAAATTGAAGCCGCTTTAAAAAGCTGAGAGGGCTTAACATTGAAATTTCTGGATTATTTTTTTTTTTGTGTAAGGCGGACAGACATATGACAGTTTTACCGCGAGCACATTGGTGGTTGTTCTTTCGAAAACAAGCAAAGGTGAGTAAATCTGGTACGTCCAGTGCGTAAACAAGTTTTAATTGTATCGTCTTCCCTGTTCGTTAGTGAACGCCAAGGTTACACGAGAGGTTTGACAGCGGGAAGATTGAATTAGCGGATTTATTAACTAATGGTTCCACTTCTTTTGGCAACTAGAATAAAGAAAAAGAATCTTGCACTTCCTCATCAGAATTATTTTAAAAAGAAAATTCATAATTACCTAATCAAAAGAAGGAACATTTTATGTGAATTTCTCAGAGAAGGAGATTTTCTTCCGTTAAGGATTTATGCAATGATTTTTAATAAAATCTGTAGCATTTCTTGCCAAACCTTTTGTAGCATGTCTCTGTCGATGCTGGCAGTTCCAGCTGTTTTACGGGATATACGCTAAATCACCTGCAAACCCCTTCGGAAAGAAAGTACACGGAGAGAGATTTGGGTATCATGGTGACCAATCTAATACTTCTCTATCTACGTCAGCTGAGCGGACAATTCAACAACTTGGTTACGAGGTAGTAAAGTAGTGCCTGTTGCGTGACGTGGCTAGGGATTGAAGCAGTGATTATACAGTAGCTGGAACAACAACAAGGTTTATTGAACACAACTAAAAGGGTGAGCTTGCTTTGTACAGCCTTTATATATCATATGGCGCGTGAATACACCACACGATCCTTTCTTTAAAACTAAGACAATTTCTCAAGGAATTCTCAGAGCATTAATTAAAATTAAACAAAGCTATATTAGTCAACTTAACATCAAAACTTTGCTACTATGATTATACTATTGTCTAAAATGTATTATTAAAACTAGGTGGTCTCACAAACCTGCCGCATCTCCTTAGATACGCACCCTTGACTAGACTCCAGAAATGTGATGAGGGTTCTTGCATAAATTGATATTTTTTAAGCTTCAATCTCTGAATAGTAATCGTCGAACTGTACTTTAAATTACGTATTTAACTTACAAGTATACATGGGTATTCAGGATATTCAACTTTCATAAAATTCAATATTACTGTTTTAAGATTCAAGTTAAAAAAATATCAGTTTGTGCATAAACCCTCATCATTTAGATTCTCTTAGAGTGTACCGCAATCCCCAAGTTGCCATGTCGATATATTTATGAATACTAATGGTATTTAACTGGAAGTTTTATATAAGTTGCCCTTTATCTCTGGCACTAAAGATATGAAAGAAAAATTAAGCTACGTTCCGCACATGCGCAGTAAAAAATTATTTACTACAAATGCTTATATTTCCTGTAATATTAAAATGTTTTAATTCAAATTTTAATACAATGCCTCTTTCACATATTGTCAAGTATTCTGAAGGTTTCGTAAAATTTGGTTTTGGTTGAAAACTCTACATGTTATAACAAAAAACATGTAGAAAAATTTGGGATTTTTTAATAAAACCTTTATATCTTCCCGAATATTTGTACTGTGTTTACGAAAATGCATGCAAATATTATGCACATTAAACCATAACTATTGATAAAAATTACATCTCTTTATCAACTTTCTGTGAATCAGGATGAATCAAAATCCATTTTCGCCTTCATACCTTTCTGGTGACCCTCCTAACTGCCCTGTGACCGAATCTTCACTTTAAAATGTGAGTTATGACGAGAGTATGTCCTACGATTCTCCGCAACTGATTGCGAACCATAGTATTCATATTAACTCCAATTTTGTCGTATCTTAAGAATTGTGCTTAACCTTTGGAAGCGAGTGTATCTCCTCAGTTCTTACTGCAGGTGTAGACTCTGATAGAGTAGTCATCGGAACCTGTAAAATTCTTAAAAGCACCAAGTCAGAAAATTTATGTGGTCTCAGGTGTACTCGATTTCTAGTTCCTGATTCTCCATTACATATTCGAATACTATAAGATCTGGGAACTTGGATCGGTCGTAAAACCTCTGAAGGTTCCCACGGACGAACTCTATTTTGCACGCACACAGAAATTACCGATTGTAATTCGGGCAATGTCCTTCGATGAAATTTAAGCATAGCACGTCTATCTCTTTGCTTTTTCTGATAGTTGTAATGATTCTCATTTTTGACTCCTTTCAGAATCGATAAGCTTGGTGAGACAGTAGAAAGTTTGCGATTCATTAAGAGCTCAGCAGGAGAATAAATAGATCCTAGAACTGAAGTAGCACAGTATAACAACAATGCCAAATAGGAATATTTAGAATCTGCTAAAGTTTTTCTGAAAATTTGCTTCACAGTCTGAATGGTCCTTTCTACTTGACCATTGGATTTCAGATACTTTGCACTAACCTTTACGTGTCTTTACTTCACCGAGTTTATAGATTATTTCATGATCATAACAATGTAATTGCAAATAAAACCGTTGCATCCTCGAACTCATGGCTGAAAAAAGACTTTTAGACAAAGATATGAATGGCTTATGACCAGAATAAATCTTAAACTCAATATCATAGACATACAGATGGAATTTTATGCTAACTACTAAGAGCTCTGTCCCGATATGAGCGTAGTTACTCTGACTTGGAGTTAGAGTCGATTAAGCGAAAGTAATTCGCTTACCTTTCTGCTGTAGAACAGCTCCTAAACCAAATGTGGGTGAATCAGCTTTGATATCAGATTCAACCTTAGGATCGAAAAATGTTAAAACCGGGGATTACGTAATTTGTTCTTTCACCCTATCCAAAATTTTATCTTAGGAAGGTCCCAAAGCCAAACAGTATTGTTTTTGATTAACTCTCTAAGCGGAGCAATTAATGTTGACAATTTTGGCAGATACCTTGATAAATAATTTATCATTCCCAAATATCGATGTAAGTTTTGCCTATCATCTGGTTTACTCATACTGAGAATTGGTTCCAACTTTTATTTATCAACAGCAATACCTTCAGACGACAAAGTATGACCTAGAAATGTAACGCGAGTTTGACGAATTTGTGACTTTTCCCTTCTAAATTTCGGTTTATATTCTATGCATCGCTTCAAAACTTTTTCTAATGTTTCATTGTGTTCTTCTAAGGTTTTACCAAAAACATTTAAATCAACAAAAAAATTTGTCAGCACTCTGGATATCCTCTAGCGTTTCTGCTACTACTCTCTGAAATCTTTCTGGTAAAACACTTTATACCATATGGCATACGCAAAATTTTTAATCTTACGAACGGAGATGAAAATGCACACGAAATTTCTCCGTCAAGCGAAATTTACCAAAACGCTGTAACAGCGTATAACACAGAAAAATATTTGGCTCCTGCTAATTTACTTGTGATATCCTCAAATGTGTGTAGATTATACTGAGGACGCTTAATAGCTCCGTTCAAGTTTTGGGGGAGTCCAAACAAACTCGTAAAGCCCCATTCTTCTTTTCAACTATAACTACTGGACTGACCCTGTCTGTAGGTTCGGTCAATTTCTCTATTACTCCAGCATTGATAATCCTATCAAGTTCAGCTTTTAAGGGCTCTAAAAGAGAAAATTCTACCTTTCTGTCACAGAAATAACAGGAAACGAGTTTTCCCACAAGGTAAAATGATATTTACCCAATCCTTCAAATACGTGATTATATTTACATAACAAGTTAAAAATACTTTTACAACAATTTACACTATTAATATTATCACACTTCCTTATCCAACCTAATTTATAAGCGGAAACATTCAATCTTAAAATTAGTTGATTCAAATTTTTAGAGACCAAAAAATTCTAAATAAAAACAGGAAAGTTTAAATCTTTCTTTACAGGTAATGTAGTGCATTCAAATAGCTCAATTGTTTGACCAGTATACGTTGATAGCCTAACTGAAGTTGGTCGTACCTTAACTCCAGACCCAAAAATGCCATTTAATAATTTCTTACTAATTATATTTGCCTGAGAACCTGTATCAATTTTAAAGTTGACTGGTCTATCATTAATCTATAAAATAGCTTGCCGAGTGGTTGACATAGAATCAGCATTTACAGCACCAACAAAGAATTGTTCCGCTGGATATACTTACAGTTATTTTTGCGGAATTTTGTAAATTCCCCAAGCCTATTTTGGCATACCTGTTTGACGGATCTTGACTTACAAGCACGAGAAAAATGATTCTGCTTCCCGCAGCTCCGGCACTGTTTACCGTAAGCTGGACATCTACCTGGAACGTAACACACAATACTGACACATTCTTCCGCTACTCTGACTTTTTGCAGGTCGTCGAAACTAATTAAATTGACCGGTAACTCTAGGTTTCACTTCCAGCGATGGTTTGAACCTTTTCATGGTGTCGATACTTCGCTCTTCCTTAAAATAAACTTGAGCCTGTAGCTTCGAAGATTCAGCAGTACTGCACATGTGCACCGTTTTTTCAATATCCAAGTCAGCTACTTGCAAAAGACGTTCAAGAACACTTTCATCACGCAGCCCTCTGATAAGTTGATCCACCAAAACGGAATCATTCAAAGAACAATAATCACAATTCCGAAGCTGTTATCGAAGTTCCGTAATAAAATCATCCACAGATTGTCATTCCCGCTGCACAAGCAAAAAGGGCGTCTTCGCTTTACTCTTCGTAGCACGCTTCTTCACGGGTTAATAACGCACTTTTATGTCTGTACTAAAAAGACTTTTTATTTTAAATATTCTCTATATCATATTTTTCAAATTATAATTCATTATTGTATATATTTAGGAATCTTGAAATCAATTTTTCTTTAAATTCATTACTAAGTGGCACCACTCGTATGGAATTAAATTTTCGTTAGATTAATCGAGTAACACGTAATTAATTTCTGAAGATATAAAAAATGTGTTTTGTCATTGAGCAAAGTACAAATTTTCAAATCTCAAGCCTGCCAGGAAAGCAGTAAAAAATCTATTGCAAAGTTCTATTTTTAAAAGCATGTAAGAAGCCAAGGTTAATAAATGTCTGAAGAAAGAAGACAGACTTTTTGAAATAACAGCTGAATGTGTTGCAATTTCGCAGCTCGAGTGACCGAACCATCACTAGTTTTGGTTAGGTTACTTTCAAAATTTCAGCGGCTCCACCTCTTCTTAAGTGTGTCAGGTACATGAAAGCCGGTGGGGTAGATTCACAATAACTTAAATTACAATGGAATTTCGAGAAATATTATAAGAAGAATTAGGAACAGTCATTAAATGCAAACAGAGAAGAAAAAATCACGACAGTTGTGTCTAACAACCAGACGGTTATGTTATCTCAAAAATCAGGACGCAAGATCAGAAACCTCCAAGGTTTGTTTAGGTTTATGTATTTTATTTATTACCCATGCTGACCTTTCCCTACCCAAAAGGATTAAAGCTAAAAATGGTCTGACGGAGAGAAAAGAATTCTGTTTTAAGAAAATACAAAACAGTACATAATTCATACAAAATAAATAATACATAATAAACGTAACGCGGTAATACATAGAAAAATAATACATATTAAATATAACATATTAATGAATTATACAAAATATACATAGTAATAATAAATTAACAACATAATTCAATAAATTAATACATAACAATTCTACTTCACTCAACACGAGTGAGAAAAAACAATAAGTTTTATGTCCATTTTGTTTCAAAATACAGGAGTAGAAAGGTTCAAGATTTTCGAATTTTTTAAAAGTTGCACTTCAGGAAAAAACGTGATACTTTAAATTAATTTAGACTAAAAATTTAGTAACATATCCACAAAATCCTATATAAAAACTACAGAAGATTATGAGAGTTTTGAAGAGCACCGTCGCCCAGTCTTACCTCTATACAACAAACAAAATAAAATCAACATAATCAATAAAAAATAGCAAAAACAACCTTAATTATATAAACAGTACAATAAAATGGATAGTCTACATATTAAAACCAGTAATAACTGGCCTATTAACTAAGGAAAATGACTGTATAAAGCAATAAATTAAAAGACAACATATAAAAATTGATTCTTAAATCAATCGTTAGCTCTTTGTTCGAAAAGTTCATTACTAGTTCTGATATTGCTTTGCATAGCCTCACAGAGTTTATTAATGTTATTATTTAAATTAGTCCATTCTTGTTAATAATTAAATTATTTAGCCTCTCTTAAAATTATTTGATTGCTTGTTTGAATGAAATTTCCTGACATGAATACAATAAAAAAAAGAAATTTCAATCTCTAGTCGTCAACATCGCAGCATGATAATGTTTTAACCTCGATTTGATTGTTTCTATATGATTTTAAATAATTTACTCCTATATATAAAGCGACGATAACTCGCACACAAAAAATAATTTATTATCGTCGCAAGGCGCATGGGTATTAATGCAGTAATTTAAATAATGAAAAATATTGTGTTAAAATATACTTAAAAACTTTTTAAAAATATATAGAATTTAGAGAAAAAATTATACGGAAATAAAACTAGTGAAAAGCTAATTTTTTAAAGTGATGTAAAAATAAGTTTGCTGCAATAATATTAAACTTTAAACATTAGAATTTCGATTAAATTTTAACCTTCCAGCTGGCGCGCGTTTGCGAGAGATACTTTAATAGTGCATCGTATTACATATTTATATTGTTATTTTGTATATTTAAGTGCAATTTTATCTATAAAATCTTTATTTACTATTAAGGTAATAAATACCGATAACATAAATAAAAGTTGCATTTATTTTTGTAAAACTACACGATATATATATGTAATACGATGCACGATATGTCGTAAAATTTGCTTAAGCCCGCCCGCTGGAAGGTTAAATAAAAATCTAATTAATTTTTTGAGAAATCCTTTTTTAAAGATCAATTACTATCTAAGAAGTAACTAGTGCCAACTCTGGTAGCTTTAGATGCAGTCATCTCCCTTGCAGAGCGTTTTGAGCGATTTTTCATCATGTATGTCATATGTCATCATTTGTAGATAGTATAAAGCCTAAAAACATGATTATGTTAAAATATAATGTTTTTTCAACATTGTTCTCAAATACAGAGAGGTAATCTTAAAATTTTAAACAGATTAAGTTAGAATGGCAAAAGGTCATGTCCTTTAGAAAGTATATAATAAATTTAATACACTTACAGTTTCAGATCCATGAACGGTATGAAATTCTTGACCTGTTTCCTGTTATTGTTTGGAAAATATAAAATGCGGGCATTAAAATGTTAACAACGATTCGGAATATGAATAACTGTTTTGCCGCAATAACCAAATTGAAATAGGCTTTTGTTCCATAACTGACATATTAATCCTCTGGCTTCTTTTCCCGCGATTTCCGCGGGTTGGAAGTTTGTATATTTTCTGCTGCAACCTGCGATTTTCGCAAGCTAATACGTTTACTTATTACTTTTAAAACGTTGAATCATATTATACTAATAAAGCCTTACGTGCAAATAACGATTCCCTTTGTTCAACGTTATTTAACATACTTTCAAACACTGCATCTAAAAAGTAATTTTAAAACTTCAGCAAGTCAGAGAGTTAAGGCCCCATTTTCGTACGTCGATCACCATGCAAGGGAAAATTATGCCATTTTCTTGGCAAATTAAATACCATTTTTTATGGTGGACTCAGTAACAGGCAGTTCGTTCTTAGTTCGTACAAGCATTGATGCTTAAAAAGTGAGAGACCAATCTGTTGTCATTCCAAGTCTTCTTTTTTATTTATGAGATGGAATTAAGCAAAGTAAAAAATATTCAATATTTTAATTCTCATACTTAAAAAAATTCTCATCAATAAATGACAATTAGAGTAAAGTAGTTTTAATGCTAAAAAATGTCTAATGACAAAAAACAGTCAGCATGCAATATTTCCACATTTTAGTCAGAAATAAGAATTTTAGTCAGAAATTTTTAAATATTAACGTGGTTTTCTGAATCGTATTTACTCTGTGCAGCACATGGGATGAAAGAATTTGTGAATTATTTAGACTATATTAAATACTTACGGATAGCAGAATCCTTCATTAAATCGAATTCTGTTAAGTCTCCAAATATGTTGAAGAAATTATGTTTTCTTCCAGGCATTAACTGACAATACCTGTGTCTCTTCAGTGCATATTTAAGAAAAATAAATACAGCTATCAGCGCGCAAGTTGCATATAGAAAAGGCATTTTGATCTTTGAATCACAATAACTTTCTTCCAAAGATTGCGCTTCGTTTAAGAGACCTCAACATCAAATCAAATGCGAAATTTATTCCTTTATTCTAATAGTGCAAGAATAATCAAGGAACACAAAAAATTCGAAGAAAGATAACAGAAAGGTGATCTCAAAGGCATCTGACTGATGTCTTGTGATTTTTATAGAAGGAAGATTATTCAACAGGCAAAGTGCATGACGCAGTTATCTGACAAATTAAATAGCCTTTGTATTTAAAATGTTTCAATTTTCGAAACTTATCTGTTATCGAGAGGCAATTTTTAATATAAGGAACGAAAATTTACTTAGACACTCATTGTTTTCTTTAATAGTTACAATTATATAGTTATGAGCATTTATTTACTTTCCTTCGCAATGTAATTGAATTTCCTGTTTTCTTGTGTGTGTGACTTCTTATCTTAACTATTATAAACAACAATAGGAAAATTTTATCGATTAATAGAAGTCCTAAATTGAAATATTATTACTTCCTTGATAATATTTCACTCTTGATGCTTTCTCCTTAATCAACACAATATAAAAGGTTTCGTCACAGAAAACTGAATAGTTAAATTACCTTAGTAGTTTCACATGTAGATAAGCATCAATATTCGAAACTTCACCATTATCCAGAAATGTAAGGAAGTGAAATATTATTCAGATGCCCTTTGAATATTCCCTTTACTAGCTACAATTATATATTTTTGTCGAATGAATAACAGCATCACGATCACTTCAGTTCTTAAGCTCAAACTACTGCCAGATAATAATAATAAAAACGTTCATAATAATACATTCTTGCCCGAATTTGATTCATGCATTGAATCACAGGAATTTTGTACTGAAAAAAATGTAAAATGTTTATAAGCAACAGATAAATTCAAGTTTGACATGAAACATCTCATATACATCGCTCTAATTTGAATTTTGAATCCATTGCGCTCTTCACACCATGAAAGCGAAGTGAAGTGACAGCTGAGCGTATTCTAATCCGCAGTTAGATATGAGCCAACATGCAACCGTTGCATTCCATACGCTACTGTGTCATCACTCTAATACAAATACACCATCATAAATATATGGTGTATTTCAGACATTCTGTCAGATTGAAATAACTAATGTCTCTTAAAAATGCTTCATAGAAAACAAATATCCCAGGCCAACAATAAAATTTTCTTGATGCCTGGAATTTACTAAGTTGCCTCTGTTTGAAAAATGAAAGCAGTTTAAAATGCTTTAAAGAAAAAAAATTTAAATATGAAAAAGAAACCTTTTTTCATATTTAAATTTTTTGTCTCTCTCATCTCTCTCATGTCTTCGTTTTGAGAATCAGTATAGCTAAATTATGAAATATTTAAAACTTAAAATAGCAAGCTTTTTCTCAAACTGATGAACTACGCCGGCGAAATAATAAAAGCCCGAACAAAAAGACTCAATAGAAAGATACAAATTTTAGTTGCGTTTTATAACATTTACACACTGTTTGTAGATAATACGAGGGCTATATTGCTGCAGACCTCGTAAAATTGAACCGTGGTCAGGTAAAGAAGACGACAACTCAGCAGGCAACCTGCTCCTTCAAATTTCTACACTGCACGACATGAAGAGCGACAAATGCTAAGAGTCATTGCAATATTAAAGAATAATGCACTTTTTTCTCTAATAGGCTAGAAAATACAAGACATATATTATTCCTAATACGGCTTTCAAATGGAGGTAGTTATTCAATTAAGAACTAACTACTATTTCTCCGATATCGGGTTCACTTTTGCAAATTGTGTCTGAGTGAGTGTAGCTTGATACGCAAACTTGAAATGATTGCAATTCGTTGATCGGCAGATTTCCACTAACGCGCTAATTAACTTTGGAGCTTTGCCTCATTTGAATTTTCTCTCTAAGATTTTGTGAAAGCAGATATAACTAAAATAGGATATCTGTGTTGGTTTTGATTGAAAATAATAATAAATGAAAGATTGGAAGATATGACATTCAGTTTTTGTTTTTTTTTCAGGAAATTTGGTTAAATCACCAAGGAAAGTCAGCAGTTTACATTCAAATTTAAAACTCTCAGATGTCTACACGATTCCATGTAGTTTGTAATAAATCGCTGTATTTTGCACTGCAAATATTCTTTGTAATTTAATAAACTACTTTAAGATTTCACGGACTGTGGGCCCAGGCGTCACATATCTGCTGTAGTAGAAAGTTAGATCCGAGATTAAAGTGAGAAAAGCTCCGGTGAGAAATAACAAAAAGCAAGATGGAACCATTTACAAGTACCGGTGAACTTCTGTTGAAAGGAGATGAGAGTAGTGATATATTGGGGCTTTTGGCGCACCGGGTGGCGGGTGGACCACTTCCCTCCCGACTTTCCTCTCCACCCGACTTCTAGTTCAGATAAGAAATGTGCTCGAACTCTTCTTAGATTAGACAAGAAGGATGATAAGGAATTTATTTTTATTTTCGGACTTTGAAAATTTTTGAAGAACTTTGAATTTTCTCGGCTAATTTCTTTTACAAAAGTTTGATTTTAGTCACTTAGATTTTTCACAACGTCCTTTCACAGATTTGCATCAATTCAATCATAACTTATCATGCGTGCATTAAAATAAAATATTTAAATATGAAATAAACATAATAATTTGATAGTTACAATCTTAATTTCATTATTTTTTCTGTTTTTATAGACTTTGAATTTTCTCAGCTTTTGAACAGAATTTCATCAATTTGAGTTAAACTTTCAATCTTATTCTATTTTTCGGCATGCTCATTTCTTTTTTAGTTATCGAATAACGTTTTTCATTTGTTTTTAGGAAAATTTCAAAACTTGCGCATTTTCTGTTCTTAAATAACAAAAAGTTTACTTAGTCCCTAATTCTCATAAAATCTGTTTCTTAATTAAATCAGTTTTATAAGAATAATTCTTCAAATGATCCAACTTAGATTTATTTTTCTTTCATCATTCAACTTTCCTCTTTGCTTCAAGCTCATTTTTCCACTAACAAACACAATTTTAGAATATTCTAACAATAACATACAAGAGCACTAAAAATCACTTAGTTTGAATAAGTTAACTTAAAATTCCGTTTTCAACTGTTTCAGGAATATCAAAACGTTAATCTCTCTTAGAGTTAAATGGAACATCGACGAAATAAGCTTCATTATTATTAACCATTAAAGATCACTTCTTTTCTGTTGAACATATAACTTATCTATGAAGACATTGAAATTTACTTCGAATGACGCTAAAAAGGTTACATTAAAAGTCACAAATGCATTGATTCAAAAACTATATAAAACATTCCACTAACCTAAAATTTTTACCTATTAAGTGATTAACTTAACTCTAAAACTATATAAAACATTCCACTAATCTAAAATTTTCGCCTATTAACTGATTAAACATAGTTTTCTTTCGAGTGATTTCTGCTTTTACGAACTTATTTTTGACTTTCTTCTTACTTCCTTATTTCTTTTAATCTTATATTATTTCACAAACTATTCTATTTCATTAATTATATGTATTTTCTCTAACTAATTTTTCTTACATGACTGAAATTCATTTTCGATTTTTTAAAACACATTTCTTCGAATTATGAAAACGATCATAGAATATTCTATCAGTAACATAGAAGAAAAATAAAAATCTCTTTGGTTTGAATAAATTAATGAAACTCCTGTTTTACATTCTAATTCCTTTTCACATTGATCAAATAAATAAATTTAATCTCGACAATTTTAACCACCAAAGAACTTTTTTCTGCATGCGTGAAGACTGTGTGTGTGTGATTTACTTCGAATAACGATAAAAGAGTTGCCACGTTTGTGTGTGTGTGTGCTTGCTTCTATTTGCGACAGATTATCTTTGAGAATATTCCACATAGATAATTCTAATCATTGCTTACTCTGTGTCAATCCTACATGAATCTTATAGTTTCAAATTCACTCTATCAATGGCATAGAAAAATAAAAATATCTTAGGTTTGAATAAATTAATGAAATGAAACTCGTGTTCTACATTCTAATTCCTTTTTAACATAAATCAAATAAATTTAGTCTCGAGAATTTTAACCACCACCAAAGAACTTTTTCTGCATGCGTGTTTAATTCACGAAGACTCTGTGTGTGTGTTTGTGCATGTCTATGTGTTTGTGCGTGTGTGTTTGTGTGTGTGTGTGTGTGTGTGTTTGTGTGAAACTCATGTTTTACATTCTAATTCCTTTTTACATCGATCAAATAAATTTAGTCTCGACAATTTTAACCAAGAACTTTTTTTTTCTGCATGCGTGTTTAATTCACGAAGACTCTGTGTGTGTATGTTTGAGCATGTGTGTGTGTGTGTGTGTGTGTGTGTGAGTGTTTGTTTACATTCTAATTCCTTTTTACATCGATCAAATAAATTTAGTCTCGACAATTTCAACCAACAAAGAACTTTTTTTCTGCATGCATCTTTAATTCACGAAGACTGTGTGTGTGTGTGCATGCATGTGTGTTTATACAAGCATGTGTGCGTGTTTGTGCATGCATGTGCGCGTTTAATTCACGAAGTGTGTGTGTGTGTGTGAGAGAGAGAGAGAGAGATTTATTTCGAATAACGATAAAAGAGTTGCCACGTCTGTATTTGCTTCAAATTCACTCTACTTTCGAAAATATTTTTTCAATGACGAATGCATTATATTAACAAAATATAATGCCTGATTCTCCTGGATTCGAACTTCCAAAAAAATCTTCATCACTAGATGTTATGCTTCATGATTATAACAATCTAGCTATGAAGACTTACGCAGTTAGTATTAAATTTTTTTCAACATGTTTCTTTAAGATTAAAAGATCGTGTTAAATCTTACATTCGTGACTAATTTGCACACGTCATAGATGAGCCATGTCATGTCATGCTTATTTCTAGAATATTTAACTATGACTATCGTCTTGCATTGATAATTCTAATCACGCATTCTTTTTCAACTATCATACTTAGAAAATCTCTTTATCTTAAATTTCAGTCTATTAATTGATATGTTTATCTTTATGTGTCACTTGATAGTTTCTTAGAACTTCGAGAATATTCTTATGCCGATTAAAGGCATGAGTTTTTTTTTCTGTCTCCCTTTCAGCCAATCACATTCGCAAATGATTAAGTTCTCACACAAGTTCAACCAATAATGTTACTGAATCCTTTTATCAATTTTTTAGAGTTTCCTATTAAATTTCGAACTTTCCTTCATGAATTCCCTCTACTTTGATTTTTGCCATTCTACTGTGTTTCCCGACTTTCTCTTCATCATAAAACGTGCATCATCTGAATCCGCTTCGTCAGCGACTGCTGCGAAGAAACTCTCAACATTTAACAACACTGGTGGCTTTACTGCAGACTCTATTCCTCAACACCATTATCACCTCGGTGAGAACAGCTATGCTGTGGTCAGTGATTTCGGGAATATTTTAAATGTGCACATTCGAAAGTTCAAAACGAATGAAAACGGCAGAATCTTCCCAACCAAAAACGGTGTTAGTTTTTCACCTTACGTGTGGGAATCACTTGTTACCGAAATGGACAATTCATCTTTACCATCAGAGACTGGAAAAGTGCTAATCGTCAGAGACACATTGTTTCTAACCAGTGCATGGATCGAAAATGTTCCCTGTGTCTCGCTTCAGCGATATGTCACGAAACAAGACTTTTCGAGACAGTTTCTCCCATCTGTGTGCCTACTCACCGAAACTGAATGGAACCAACTTCAGTGCATTAGGAAAAAGATCAGCGAAAGCTGTAAGTCACTGATGTTTAATAATTTTCTGAAAAAGAAAATTCTTTTGGAAGTGTCTTCACGGTCTCCACGCACCAATTTACAAATGGAGCTAAGCGATGTTGAAATGGTGCTATCGATGTCCCTAACAGAACTTTTAGCGGACAATATAAAGAGCCGAATCGAGAAAGTAATGGTTTGCAATGGTTGCATTGAGAATCAGGCGAATCAGCTTGGTCACGAATGCGTGACCATGAACTTTGAATCCAGACATAGTCTTTACGGAGACTTAGCCATCCTATCGATAGACATTGAACTTTTAGTGAAAGAATTTGTTGAGAAAAATATGCAAATGCTTAATTATATTAATGAGACCTTTTTAAATAATCTTAACATTATTCTACTTGTGAAAAATGCCTGTGATATGTATATAGCTTCTGACATCATGCCTCATAGAATGTTTTAAATAAAAGGTATTTTATTTTATTTGTGTTTATATTAATATGTTTTGTATGCTTGCTATTTTCAAAATGTTTTAAACCTTAAAAGGATTATAATTCTATTTAATATACTGTTTATTTATATATTTTACTTTAACTTAACTACTCGAATTTATAGAGAAGCAATCATATTAAAAATTTCTAAAGTTTGAATAAGTTTCTCCGACATAATGAAATTTGCTGAAACTAAACTTGAAATTTCGATTTTCTACTAGTTTCAGAAATAACAAAACGTGTTATTATTTTAAAGTTGACTGCCTTTAAAGAAAAATTGTTTCAAGCTTAAAAGTGTTGACTTTATTTCAACAAACAAATGTCTTGATTGAATATTTTCTCACTCATACCTTAATTCACTTAGCATGAATATATATTCTTTTGAATATATATAAATTTCTTTATATTAATAAAATTCAATAAGTTTCTTTCACTCACATCAAAGTTTTCTTTGTTTCAATCTGAAAAACAAAATGTTTCTTTCTTCTTGTCTTTAAGGACGATTATAGAGAAAAGAAGTTGCCTTGAATTTTCAAAGGTTACTTCTTTTGCAGAACTGTTTTAAAGTTGATGACTTTAAGTGAAAAATTGTTAGAGAAACAGACTTAATTTTAAAGCTTGAATTATTTTCTCAAGATTAAAAAGCATTTGTTAAAAGTGTTGACATTATTTTAACATTAGCACTATATTTTTTTTTATTTCATTAACGTTTAATTTATCAACATGTTGTCTATCAAATAATAGTTTTATTATAAAGTAATTGTTTAAAAGTTTTATTATAACTATTAACATCTGCTTCATGAATTTCAATATCTGATTTAAAGAGAAGTCTGAACTTTCCACTTTTTAAACGTCAAACTCTTTTAAAGTCAGACGGAAATTTTTCCGTCTGACGGTTTGACGTTTTATTATTCTCAAAAACTGTGACAAATTCGAGTTTCATTTCGGTAAATTCCATTAATTTAATCAAACCTAAGAGGTTTTTAGTACGGTTGCTTAAATATTTTATTGATAGACGTCAGAAGAAAAAAAAATAGGAAAAAGCAAAAATTGTGTAACCAAAAGTCAAAATGGGGAAAAATGCCCACAATGACACGAAAAAGTTTAGAACACAAAATCAAAACAAAATATAGACATTATTGATTTTCCCGCTTATTTTTCTATGCGATAAAGACATTTATCAAAACAGAAATGTATATATTATTGAGCTTCCCTCCACTTTTTCCTGTCATTACATTCCCTCAATGACGTGAATGTAATGCCGTTACCTGCCGGATGGAATCGGATTGTAGAAATGCATGCTGGGAATGAAAGCACATGACGTCACCTGCCGCATGGAAGGTAACGCACCAGCCAATGAAAGTGCAACAATGCATGATGGGATTGTCCGAAGAAACTCTCGCTATTAAATCTCGCTAGCAAAAAAAAAACCTGTTCAAACTGATAAGGGAAAAATTATGTAAAAAAACGGAAAAAGATATTTTTACCGTTCTTGTTTCTAATCTGACAGAAACATTCCAGTTAGAAGCTGAAAAAAATGAAAATTATATAAAGGTAAAAACGTCAGATGCGAGAATTTGAATAATTCCTCATTAAAAATTACCATAAAAAAGACTATTTTTTAATTTTTTTCAAAATTCAGTTAATTACGTTAGACGTACAAAACAAACTTCATTAGAACGGAAATCGTTTGTTCTCACCAATGGTTTAACTGGTTTTTTTTCGTTCAATTATTCAAAGCCATTCTATTGAGAAATGAGCGCGAAAAATCATCCAAAACAACACAAAATATTAAATAAAACATTTTCTAGCTTAAATTTAAAAATTTCGGCTTCTAGGTGCATTCAGTCACCATTACGACTACCTGTGTGCCACATTTCGTGGCTGTAGGTGAGAAAGATTAGTATGGACATTGCGGACACACACACGCACACAAACATTGCCTTTTAAATTTATAGATATCAATGGATTAATCCTAACTGCACATCCTACTTTTTCCTGATTATCTAATTATACCCGGTTAAATTCAATTTTTTTGGAGGGGGTTCATCCTAATATAATTAGCTGAATTCCCTAGATTCGACAAAATGCATAATGTTTGAAGGGTACAAATTTGATTGGTTTGACTTGAAAACACTTACGTCAAGCTCATAGTTCACGAAATTTGGCAATCAAGAAAAATTCCTTTTCAACTCTTATAAGCGGGAGTCGAATGGCAGTAACGTTTATGTTGGCGAAAGTGTCGCCAACTTGGCGACAGGGAATTACCGTTGTCTCAGTCTAATCATTTAATTTTCAGTTGTAAATCCTACAAGTACCGATAGTAACTAAGAAACATATTAAAACGTTTTAACAACATTAAATTTTCTGGTTCGCAGCTATAAAGCGGTATAAATAATCAATAACTTTTTAATAAACCATATTTTTGAAATAGTGTTTGTAAATTAAATGAATAAGCAAAGCAAAGAATATCGCAATCATTCTTACGTAAAATGAAAGCTTGACTGCGTAATCCTATATTTGTTTTATCGTAGAATTGGCAGGACTTGAGAACACGGTGGGATCTCATAGCCAGGCTCGCATAACAGCAGAAACAGTTAAAAAACTCCCCTTCCCCCCAAAAGGGAAAGAAGTTTCAGGATTAACACATTTGGCGAATAATCGCCAAAGAGTAATTCCATTTTTGTGACCGAATCGTATTCTTAAGTTTGGACTAAAATTAACTGCTTTTAATTCTTGCCACCCCAGCCGTTCATCCCCACACTCAAGGACACACTCAAGAATCCTAGCCGTCGAAACCGCTTGTGAAAGATGGACGAAAATTTCGCTGCGTGATACCCCTTTAAGAGTTCATTTCCTTAAAAACCATATTTTCTCTCGTAGTGCTTAGGGGCGTAGCTAGGTCAAGTAGCCACTGTGTCATAATATGATTTTCCGCCCCCTCGCTCAATCATCATTAGTGGTTTGGCTTCCGTGAACGCGTTCCGAGGCTTTGCATTTTTTTCACCTAATAATCGTATTGGGATTTCAAAAATGACATGAACCCACTAACGTTTTGCCACAGGAGTCAGTTGCGTAGGGAAGGAAAGGGGCGTCAGGAGAATAATGCTCTTTTTTCGTCTTCAACGATTCCGCAAGAGTAAATGGCGCCCAGAGAATGGTAAAGCCCTCATACTATTTTGATAAGCATAAACGCAGTACTGTTTTGTCTCCGTGATGCCGGGGCATCTAAAGCCCTGTGGCTGTTCCCGTGGACTTACCACCAGCGCGGAGGAATACAGCAACAGCGTGGAGCAAGACCAGTGTAAATCGGTGTAAGCCGCTCCGAACGAACTATGTCTGGTGTGTTCGGCAACGCGAACAAGCTAATCTGTAAATGTAAATGCTAAAATTTAAATATTTTATCTTGTAATATTCAGTTTTAAATATATCGTTATTTTCCTGATATTACTCTTTATTATTTGGGTGCGCATGAAAAAACGATAACTCCTGTTCCTACGCTGCTCGTAGGATCCTCATTTCTTATTTAATCGTATTGCTGGGCTCTGCTTTCCCATAGTACAAAAAGCAAGGGATTTCGTGTGGACCCCTTGCTGACCAAAGAAAAAGTTAACTATTTTTTTCCACAAAAAGTCCACAAAAATTACCCATTTCTGTTCGTGAAATGTTATCACCTCCGTGATCAAATCTGTTTTTTCATATTCTTCTTTCATTCATCAATCGATTTGCTGTGCTGGAATAGATACTAAAATTCGTACTTTCTCCCAGCACCCCCCCCCCCCGTTTCGAGGGCAAACACGCTCTATAAAATTTTAAATAATATTTTATAATTTAGCTATATTGAATATCAAAAAGTAGAGCCTATAGTGAAAAAGTGTTTGTACTTTTAAGACCAGAGCAACAAATATAGTCAAAATCTTTTAAAAATTGAAACCACGAATTTTTGTAGACCTGTGTACATTCCTTTCAAGTTTTTGTGTTGAAAAAATAAGTTCATTGCTCTGAGAAATGTTTCCTGTACCCCTTTCTGTTAGCAAGCTTCTTACTGTGGAAATTAGAAGAATTGTTGACTGATCGCCGTGAGAAACGCACAGTTTTAATTTCACTGAATGAGAAAGTCAACAGAGGAAATCGTTTTCATCCAAAGATTGAGAAGTGAAAAAGAAATTAGAAGCTATTCGAAACTTTATTCCGAAAAACCGTAGCACAGTGGCAGAAATTGGTGGCAAAAGTGGGAGGGTGGATTTATAGATATCAAAAAGGACCCCGAAGTAGAGGGGGTGGAAAACAATTGGTTAAATATTACAAAATTAGCTAGTTTTTCTGGACACAATGTTTTTTTTTACAATTCCTAGTTTTCTACACCTAAAAGGAAATTAAAAATTTATATTTCGCAGGAAGTGGGGCTCGCATCTCTCGCAGCATGATAAAGATTTGTACTTGATTCGTCTGCCTTCATTGCATCCAGGACCGGAATTCTACGTGCATTTCCACAATAATACATCCTTGTGTTTAAAAGCCTTTTCTTAATTTTGAAGCTAACTGTAAAATGCGAAAGACTGTGCATTTATTTGACCAAAAGATTAAATTCTTTGAAGGAGTTTTGTCGGAAAAAACTGGTTTTTAAAAAGGATGTCAATAGCAGTAATGACACTTGCATCTCTTTTGGGGACTTATTTCGTCTGTCTTGTCTTCGTCTGCTTTCATTGAATAGAGGGCCAGATTATCAAACAGGAAAAGTAGGCAATTTCCGAGGGAGCCTTAACTTTGGAGGGCAACGAAATATATATTTTTTGCATTATATTCAGGGTAATTTATTGGTGTGCTTTCATTAGATTTGCATTTGTCGCGTACTCGAATTTGTTAAATTATTATTAAGTATTGTTAGAATTTCAGTACATTATTTTTGGGGAGTTTCTTTATACTGTCAAATTTGCTTCAAGATGAATGTGACCCAATATATTTTGCAGTTGGCTTGATTGACTCACTCATTTGTCCCTGCAAACTGTGTTAAAAAATATCTAGTATGTGTTAAGAAAATTTGTAATTTTTTTAAGTTGTTGTAAAATACTACTTTTAAACATGAATTTTCTTTTTCACTAGATACTAAAACCGGCTCTTTTGAAAGTGACCCGCAATTAATTGCTTTGTCTTTCCCCTTTGTCGAGACAATTGCTACTTATCAATTACTTGTATAGAAATTAAATTAAAATCAATAAAACAAATATCTGATTTGGGAATTCGGAGGGGAGGTAAAAGCGACCGGGAAACTTACATAACCTATAAGACCCCCTAGAAGGTCTTGATTATATCAGCCGTTGAATTCGATGTTCAACCATTACATATCCCAATTTACAGAAAAATTGCAAAAAAAAACATTATTTTGGAGGGCCCAGAAGTATCAATTTTTTGCATTATATTCAGGGAAATTTAATGGTGCGCTTTCATTAGATTTACATGTATCGCGTATTGGAGCCTATTTAACTTAACATTAAGCATCGTTTAATTTAAGAACATTATTTTTAGGATTATTTTCATGGTTTCGAATTCGTTTGAAGATCAATGTGACCCAGTTTGTTTTGTACTTACTTACAAGTCAACACCGTAGGAATATACTTAACACTAATTTTTAAACGCATTTTTTACATGAAAATGCATTTTAAATGCATCATTTTATGTATTTTTTTTCTGTAAACGATGTACAGAATTTACTATGGTTGTATTATTTTTGTTTATGATACTTTTTTGAGAGGGAAAATTGGTTCTTCTTTTGAACTGCAGATTTTTGTACGCGTAATACCAGGACTTATTGTAATTAGGAATAGACGTTTAAAACTAACTAGCTGCCTTAGACGACCAGCTGTTATCCACTAGAGGCAGTGAGACTCTGACAAAGTTTAATTTGGCGAAACATCTGGAAAATAGAGGGTGTTTGGCGGCATTCTACACTGATGACAGTTCTAGGGCTAATAAGCTTTTATATGAAATAAAAATTGTTCGGTAATCCAATGGTTGGAGCTGGAGAACTCCGTCAACGCTTCTTCCAATAGAGATTGTGTACTGAAATAGTGTTTTTTCTTTCGCTTTCGACAATGGATGTAATATTATTTATATATTGTACATAGAGTTCGTATTTCTATTGTGGCATCATTTCGGATAATGGCAGAAAATGGTATTATTGTTTTTTAAGAATGTAAATTAATTCTGCATTTTAATCTTGCGTCTTTATTTATCTGAAGGATAAGTGATCTCCAAATAGCAGGCGACAATTGAGAACATATCTTGAGACCATAAGCTTTCAGATGAAATAAAAATCGTCGATTTCTGTCCTGTCATTTGGCATGTGGTCCTGGTCCTCTGGTTTTGTGGACTATTTTCGACTAGCTGATTCCGCGTAGTTATGTACACAACATGCATTTCCGACCAAATTGGCGTATTCTGGTTCCTGAAGTTGCTGCTCGCCAAATATACAGCGCGCGTCAACTATCGTCAAAAAGAATAGAGCCATATTGTCTATTCAGCGCTCCAAGAATATTCGCCAAGATAAAACAAAATGCGCCAAATGATATGCGGACCGCCGACTAGTGACATGTTTTACACCCTTTGGGTAAGCAGGGTCGGCGTGGACTCTAAAAAGAATGTTGTGCGTATGACTGAAAAGTACGCAATATTCGCAATAGTAATCTCGAAGATGCTCATCTCAATTTGTGAATTTAACATGTTTTCCCTTCGCAGATTTAAACTATTATGACATTGATCTGAACGTTCTCTGGCTCGGCCAAGCGCATATGCTTCATTTCTAACTGATCTCATTTGTATAATTTCATCCTAAGTTTTATTATTATGTACGAACTGGTTCACCTGAGGTTTACGGTACAGAGGTACTTCGTTCCTCTTAGGATCGCCAACTCTTTGCCGCCAACAACGGAGAAGAGAGAACATTTGTTTGGCTGCGCAATGATGTTTTTAACGAGTTACATGTGCGCATGCGCTGAAATTGATCTTTTCATCAGTTTTCTGAGCATGGCGCGATATTGAGATTTGATTTCATTGGTTTGTTTCTTTCGTTTCTACGATGTGATTGGTCAATTTAATCGAATTTGATTAAAACTTCGTCTGAAATTCTACAAATTGATTTTTGATGATTTCATCATTTTAAAAGTGTTTGCTTCGAACTTCGTGACAGCTTTTGTTATGGCTTCAAAGTGTAAAAGAAAAATGTAATTTCAGGGAACATTGGTTCCCTGAAATAACATTTTTATATCAAAGCTCAAAAAATTTGCTCGGAACACACTTGCAATACCGCAGGCATTACGTGCGGAAATTCTTGATTTCAGGATTTCTTTTTAATTGATTTTTAAAATTCAATGAATGAGCAAAGCTACTAGTGGCCCGCAGTGGCGAAAGTGAAGCCGCTGATGTTTTTTCAAGTTACAAAAATTTGCCCGGTAACACTTGAAATGCCGCAGACATTGCGTGCTCAATCTCTGGTTTTCAGGTGACGCATGCTCAAGAGAGCAATAGAAGCTCACTGCACATCCAAAACAGTATTTTGCGACGGCGCATGAAATTGCGCCAAGAGAAATTGGCGAGAAAAGGTAGGTACCGTAAACTCCAGGTTTACCTACGAAATATTGTAAACTTTACATCTAAAACTCATTTTATTCGAGAAGAAAAAGTTGTTTTTACACCAGAACGAATATACTTGCAAGCTGTGCCTATGAAGCCCAAATGTTTTGGAAACTAGTCTGTTTTGTAAACAGACCTATTGTTGCCATCGTCAAGGAGAAATTAATCGTCTTTCTGTTCCGCGTACATTAGCGTTTTATACATATAGACATAAGGTTAGAAGAATCGAGGGTAAAGCATCATCATGCAACTATGTTTCAGATAAGAGTTTTGAATCTACTCTAATTGAATTATTACCTTCTTTTGGAATATATTACAGTCTGCTAAAAATTTGCCACTTTATTTGAAAAACATGCTTTTATTACGATTAACCCTTTAAAGGCCATAACTCCTGGGCATATCCATATAAAAGTTTTTGGTGTTATGTTATGATAAACTGATATTGTAAATGCAAAAACATCAAATGTTTGATGATTTACCAATTAATTTATGAAATAAGGGTTGGTAAATATACTTGCCACTGGATGAGTGATTTGGATTCCGTATATCAAACAGAACTAATAGATATCGATGAAGGCTGTAAAAAGTAAAGCAACCGTTCTCTTCCAGCTGTAATTCAGATGCACAGCGAATCAAGTATTCATTCTATTTCTTCCATTAAGACGAAATATCCAATAGCACAGGACATTTAAGAATTTTGCTAATTTCATCTGCTATTAAATTGTCATGAGTCAACGCCCATATCCGCATCCCTCGGTAACGAAGGGGCCGACAATCTAGTTCCGAGGTTCCGAACCTGTGGTGCGTGTACCACTGGGGGTACGCGAGGAACCATTTGGGGGTGCGGGAAATCAAAGTCGGTAATTTCGGGCAAAAGAAGACATAAGGGATTTAAAAACTTTCAGATTTTTTCCCCCACAGTTCGTGTGAAAAGTAAAAGCGAAAGTTGTGCAAGTTCTAAAGCCTAAGCTCAAAATAAGAAAAAAGAAAGCAAAAGGAAACATGAATTTATTGCTGTACTGGTTTCGCTTGTTTTAGTGTTTAATTATTATTATTGTAAAAATGTAGTAGAATGAAGAATGAAATATAAGTCAGCAAATGATATTTATTTATATCATTCGACTCTTTACATTTCCTAAGCCCTTAACATTATTGATGAAAACTTCTTCGCATAGGCGGATTGTTGGACGGGGGCATAAGACAATATGGGGGGGGGGGGGACGGGAAAATAAAAAGACATATCAAGGTGTACGAGAGGGTAGAAAATTTGGAAAACCCTGATCTAGCTAAAAATGTTACAACAGAAGAAAATTGTATTCTTCTACAGGAAATATTTATGAACAGGGACACAGGAAATATTTATAAAACTATAGCAAAAGTTCGTAGCAATCCTACATCATAGCATCGCGAGGATATTTACCTTACAAAACGACGTGGACCCTTCCTCACCTATCTATATGGGTTCCAGTTAAGATCAGAAGACAAATGCCTATGAGGTGATGACCAAGGAAGTCCCATACACTATACCCCTTACAAGCTCTTTTCACCTCAAGAAACTAGCACTGAAAGATGAGGAATTCTAAAGGCGAAGTATAATAACAGAATCACTCTCACGAGCGAAAATAAGGAATTTGATGAATTTTATTAAAAAGAAGGTAGATATAATATTTCAGTCCTATTAATTTCAAATTTCATAACAAATTCTTTCTGACCATAAGCAGTATGCTATATTTAGTGCCTTTTTGACATTTACACTTTGGCAATATACATAATACTGTGAACTGAATGTGAATTTTTACCGCGGATATTTTGCTGTGACATTCGAAAACACTCGATTCAAAGTGGGAAAACATTTCACTTTTCTTTTTATGAAATTCTTTTAGTCTTTTGCTTTCCTTGTACCTTTTCTTCTCTACCAGTTTATTCATTTTAGGCGCGTCTATTTTCCAAATCATTTAATGTTATTATGATTTGTTATCCAAATGAGTTATACAAATTCTAAGGATTTTTTTTCTTTCGATAAATACTTTGCTTCCATAGCCATCCAACCAAAAGGGAGCTGATGATAACGATCGAGTTCTGAAGATGGGAACCGAGTGCGCGGAAGTCGGGCCATCGTGACAACAGGCAGAAGGCAGTTCACTTGATAGGAAAAATCGGAATGCGGATTTTAGTAACTGCAACAACAACGGCTCTCTACATCCCGTAGACATATCGTGTATTTTATCGTTTCATCCCATTAAGGAACGGAGTTCGTTTAATCCTTTTAGTCTGCCGTTAAAAATATCGCCAAAATTCTGTCAGAAACAAAAGAAGAAATATAACATCAAATGTAACCAAACGAAACTGAGAAGCATGCCAAATCATGAATATTCATCATTTCGATCATCTTTAAATTGTTATGCTTAACAACATGCTTCAAACCGCATGTAACAGACTACTTAAAAATCAACAGATATATAGATGACTTAGAACTAAGAAAATTTTTTTTAAACCTGGTTTAATGTACACAATGAGTTTGTTTCCAATATGGTAACCAAAACTATCTATCCAATTAGTTTCGCTAGCAATCCTTCGGTTAGATTGTTTACTAAATTATTGTATTGTTGATTTGTATATCTACATCATACCTACAGCACGAATCTTAAAGGAAATGAAAATTTAATATATTTAAGAGATAATTACTGATTAAAATTTTTTATTGAAATATTGATTTAATTTCTTATAATTAAAGATATTTTAAATCATGATAAAAACAATAAGGCATTATTTTCAAAGCCAATTTTAGTAAGAAAATGTCTTTCTTTTCTATTCTTTAATGAATGATTTAAGGAATTTTTTTTTACAATAATTAAAATCTTCCGCTCTATCTTTCTCATTACAAGAATTTTATTGAAATATATATGTAATTTCTCATAATTAAAGTAATCTTGAATAATAATATGCAAATTACGGTGTTATTTTTAAAGTGACTAGGTGTAAGTAAGTGCATTTATTCCTAAAAGAGCCATACGGATGCTTTTTTTTTTTTTAATTATCAACGATTCTGTGTTCTTTCTGTTATATGGTCACTGTCTGAAATTCCTTGAGTTCAGTGTACTCGCGATGCTACTATGTTCCGATTCCCGCCGCTAGCGAAGCTTTGTGATGATTTTTTTAAGTTCAAAAATCTGCTCGGTGCCCACTTGGACATTGAGTTACTGCCATGTATCTGACATCACAGAAACAAGTACAGCTGGGTTGCAGAAATTTCGTATTTCAGAATTCCTTGCAGACTGACCAATTGGGCCCATAAATGTTCAAAAAGCACACTTCTTACATAGACAAATACAAAAAACCAAAAGCTTAAAAATAAATTATCTAGTAAAATTAATAACATTATTTTAAATTTAAGCAGTTGATCTTTAGCTACAACCTCTTCATTTTATTGTTGAAGTAGCGGTCATCTTGCTTGGCAACTTGGCAGCCTTGGAAACTTTGCGTAATGAAGTTTGAGCACTAAAGTAGGATTTTACCGAATGTTGCCAATATTGCTTACAACTGCTAAATTTGATCAGTCTAATACGGCAACATTAATGATTTTAATAATTGTTAGTAAATAAAAACTAAACGTGAATGCACACGAAACTCTTATAAATATATTAGTGCAAAAATAAATGCTCGTTAACAGAAAAAAGATTATTAAAGATGGACAAACATACAACAAAAATACAATTAATTTTTATCAATATGGAAATTATATTGATATTTACTATTTCCAAAATTCATATGATGGAATGAAGATTTTATTCACTAATATAACATTATATATTATTTTAAGTAAGAAATTGATGTTGTTCCATTCAAAAATATTATTATATAAACGCAATAAAAGAAATATGGGACAATCAAAGACACACAATAAAAGAAATATGAAACAAATCTGAACAAGGAAGCAAGAGAAAAGATTGCTAAACCGTAATGATTCATCATTTGCTTCGTATCTAAATCATTATATTTACCACAATGCTTAAACTACCAGAAACTAAATATATTTAAAATGAAAAGCATAACAACTTACTAAGAAAATTGGGCCATAGGATTCAAAAATTGCCTACAACAGATAAATCTGTGACAGTCATAGGCGGTATATAATTAATATTAATTTTGAAAATTTTTCAAGTTTAAAAATTAAATGAAAAAGCAAATAAAGATATATTACTGTTATGTGCTTAAATAAGTGATAAGTATAATAAAAATCATTATATAAAAAGAAAAACATGCTCACAAATGAGACAACTTTTCATCCATATTAAAGTTACACTTTTATTTTTATACTAAAATTTCACACGATAAAAGGAAGATTTTATTCACTGATAGTACGTTATATATAATATTGAGTAAGAATTTAATGTTGTTTGATTCGAAAATATTATTGGCACCATATGAATGAAAGTCTGATTAATATGCTCTTTACACAATTACTATTGTCTCAGTATATGAATCTTTAAAATGTAAATCTACCCTTATATTTAATCCCCTCAACTTTAAAATAAACGTATACCCGGTAGTTAACTTTATCAGGCTTTGGTACTCAGCTTCGTCGTCTATGCTCCAAACATCTATAATCACTTTCTCTAGAGATTCAAGTGGATTTTCCAGCCAAGATTTCAGCAAGAGATCTATACCACTGGTGGGATAAATTACGGATAGCTCTAAGCATTTGAGTTCCTTGCAAGCTTGGAGAAATGGGATAAAAGTGGAGAAGAAATGTTGGATAGGCTCTTCGCACTCTAATTGTAAAGTAACCAGATGGTCGTTGGTCTTGCATGCAAGAAGATGGTCAAATAACACAGCAATTTCTATTCCCCAAATTCTGTATTTCAGACGCGAAATTGGCATGTTTGACACAATAAAGAATTCCATCACCCTACGTCTTCCATAATCCTTTATATTAATCAATTCTACTTGTAGATCCGGATACAGTTTAATCATAAGCCGCCAATCGGTTGACATCAACCCTCGAAAATCTTCTATTTCTGTGTCATCGCAATAATACAAGATTAACTTCGAAAGTACTCGTGTTTGGCAACTTTGTATTGCTTGAATGTCATTAGACAGATTTGCGACCATGTTCTCGAAAATCAAGGAATAATCCGTTTCAAAAGTTGATAAGCTTGGAAAGTCTGCGAGCTTGAGTGAGTGTTCCAAAAAAATTGCGTACTCTTCCCGGTCCAACGAATCCGATACAACAAATCCTCGAAGCACGAGATGCGTGAGGGAGTGTTCAGAAAGTTTTCTGAGAAGCTCGACACCTTCATTGAATTCAAAGGAACAATTATGGAACTCCGCCCGTTTGAGATGACGCTGTGATTCCAGAAATTCGTCAATGGCTCTACACATGTCGTTGTATTTCGGGGTGTCTATAACACCAAAGCAATCAAAGAAATCTCCGAACTCGACTGACATAAGTTGAGAGTTGCTGGCCAAGATCTGCGAAAATTCTATGAAATATTTGCACCAAGTGTAAATCAATTGCCTATTCAAAGTAACTGCATTATAATATATTTCTACATGTTGGAGCATGTTGCTGTATTTCCGCACAGATTTCATTACAGGGCAGGTGTCCGTCAATAACTGCGACTCCGTCAAATAGAATCTGAAGTTTTTCCATACAGATGGTGAACCGAATTCTTTAGACCACTTTTGACACACCAGTGACATATTAACCTGATCGGCACGTCTTAAAAAAGAATAAAACATTTCCAATGGATGGGAAGGTAACTCGGACCACTGCCCTTCTTTCTCTCACTTTTCTGTTCCGTAAGAAATTAGCGTCTGAACAATTTCGCTGTCCCATTTATCCGCTTTTTTTGTTTTTCTATGTGTTAATTGCATGGACATAGAAAATTAATTCAGATGCGTAAGGTATATCCAAGATTATATTTTTTGAAAGACATCATTTTTTGAAGCTGAAAATTTAGAAAAAAATAATTTTTGATGAAATCTTACGGCCGAAATAAGAAAAGATAATGTTTCATATTATGCCACTCAAAATTTAAATTGTAAGTTCCAGTCTCGTGCTGCAATTCAAAATGACCATCAACCTTATGATATTGAGTATTGATTTTTAACACGGATCTTAAATCTCTCAATTTTATGAACGTTAATAAACTTTGTTGATGAGTCAGTAATGTCGTCGATATTAGAAAAATATATGTTTATTAAATCTCACCAAATATAAAACACAAGAATAGTTGGTACCGCAAGATGGATATCTTCACTTCAACTGTATCACCACTTTGCCTGGGATTACATTTTGACCATATCGCAAGGGTGAATGTTTAGTAAAAATAATCAACTGTGTGAGATGACCAAACCGCAAGGGAGCAGGGTTATTTAAACAGTGGCAACAGTTTTTCTTGCCAACCGAATTTCATTAAATAAATAATGTCCTCTGATATCTACAAAATGTGTCACGTTTGAAAGTGATAAATTAAATTGGTAAGACTTGAAAACATGGACATACCACCAAATATGGTCGAATATGGCAAAGAAATTTTCTTTTCGACTTTTATAAGCGGGAATCAAATTGTAGCAATATTGAAGAAAGTGTTACGAACTTGGCGTCAGAGCAGAATCGTTTTCGCAAGTCTAACCATTAAATTTTGAGTTTTAAAATTCTACAAGCACAAATAGTAAATAAGAAAGAAAGTAAAACGTTTTAATACCGTAAATCGTTGCTTAACAAGCAATACCAGCTATCTAATTTCTATGGAATTTCAAAGAGGAAGAAAATATTCTCAATCTTTCGCGACCAATAACGAATACTTACGAATTCTGCCCACATCTGGGTGGAACGTGCGACCTTATGTTCCTACCAGATGTGAGGAAAATATAAAAATATTCGTCATAGGTTTCGAAAAATTAAATAATTTCTTCCTTTCTGATGTTTCAAAAAATTGAGATATGTGGTGTTGCTTGTGAAGCAACTAAAAGTTCTTCATTACAGTGTTTAACTCGTAGATATAAGGCGATATAAATTATGTATATTTTTAAGAAATCTTTAGATATTAATAACTATACAAGGCTATGAATATCGCAAATATTCTGCACTTAAAAGAAGAACTTGACTGCGTATCCTATAGGTAGTTCTACAGTAGAATTGGCAGGACTTGAGAACACGGCACGGTCTCGTGACCAAGCTCACCATTATCGCAGCGTAAGTTAAAAATCTTGCCAAAAGTAAAGGAAAATGAGATTCATGATTACCACAATTGGCGAATAATAGCAGAAAAAGAAATTCCATTTTCGCGATGGAATCGTATTCTTACGTTCGGCCTTGTAAAATTAACTGTTTTTAATTTTTATCTTGGATGATGGATAATTTGAAGTATACTTTCCCAAATACTCTTTTATTCGTGTTTCCTTTTATTAGTGAAGCATTTATACATAAATATTTAAGATATAATCAGTCAATACTTGGGCTTATTATGAGATCACCACGTCGGATTGGAGACTTCTGCAAAAAAGTTTGAAACCAAATTGCACTCATCAGAATAATGCGTTTTCGTGAAAGAGAGTTTTCTTCCAAATTTAATGACTATAATCGAGTGTAGCCCAAGTGTGATTTCATGAACAGTTATGATAATGCGAAGGGATTTTTTTTGTTCGGAATGTCTCACAAAAAAAGAATCACCGCTTCTTAAATGAATGAATGAAAGCCCTGGTACACTTGAGTAACACGGTATTTTCTAACACACTGGTCTCTAAACAGAATATTACCTTTTTCAGTTCAGTATTCTAAAACATGGTTTCACGCTAACACATCTAGGAAATTATGGCTTCTTAAATGAGTGGATGATCGTAGGTATACTTGAGTAACACAGTACTTCTAATGCACGGTTTGACAATGGGAAATACCTGTCATTCAACACGATGTTCTTCATTACTGAATCGTCAATGTCCCACGGACAAGATGAAATTCTTTTTGCAATGTTTCAGGTCATGTTCCGAGTCAGGCTGACGTTGGAAGTAATACTCATTCCATCCTAAGCCACTGCTTTTTTCAGTTAAACCGTTTTTATGTTTACTAAAAGAGCATATTTATATTTGAGATTTAGTTTAATACCACCTGATTAACCCGGACTGCTGAAAATATTTTCAATCTAAGTACTTATAACACTTTATATCAATAACACAGTTTGGTAGCTGCAAATTTGTTCACTGATTTCCGTTTGCTCTTTCCCGTATCGTCTGACATCGCTGCGGACAGCTAAATCCCTTTTCCTCTTTGTATCCGTACTTTAAACTACATGGCTCGAGACTAGCAACTCTTGGCATTCCATTTTGTTCTCCCCATAATTGCTACACCGACAGCAAAAGATTTTTGATGCCTTTCTTTTTATTTATTGCCTTTGTCCCAAAGTATCATTCTATTTTTCTGTTGTCGTTTGTGTGCCCGATCGGAAATCTGCTTTTTTCCACCTTTCTCCTAGCTTCTCAGCCTGGCTAGGAACTAAATTCAGCAACTTTGACATTATCACCGATTAGCATCAATTGAAAATTGTGAAATTTAAACGAAACCTTGCATAAAAGCATTTTTATGTTTCCAAGAACAATCCAGTGACGTTAAAATAATAATTTAACGTCACTGGATTGTTGTGGGTGTAGAGTAAAATGTGTGCATCCTACAAAATGAAAACGGAATTAAAAACTCTTTCTTTGAGTTAATGTCCATAGAAAGCATTATTTTCAACGCGGCAAAAATCAGGCGATTAAAGTATTTGAAGAAACAATAAAGTGTTTTTGAATTTAATTACAATAGTTAAAAGATAATTAAAATTTCTTTTTAAAATTAATTTCGAATATTTCATTGGAATTAAAGAAAACGTTCTACGGGTATTAAATTCATATTATGAAAATCTTAATTATTTGCTCATTATGCTTACTTATTATGTTCGCACTTGTCCTTATCATGGATAAGGGTGTATGGATCTTGTGAAGTCTTTCACATGTTGATACAATTTTTAGCCTACGATAAAAAATAGCAATGAAAACTTGGAAATAGCTTTTGAATATCTCTTTCTTTCATATTTATTTTGCATTTATTTTTGTGGGTATTAAATAAAATCATCTTCGTGCGAAAAGTTTCCGGAAGTTATTGGCGAAAAATTGAGCATAATTTCCAAAATTAGCCATATTTAGAGAGGACATCCTGTGTATAAAAAGACTCTGCCAGTAGATGATTATGAGATGACTTTATGAAAGGGAATGCCCTCAACTCTTCCTACCATCAAGGCGTTGGTCCACTCTACCGAACAAAAGACGCACCTCGGGAACTCAATCAATCGCACTTAGCGAAGAGAGGGTGGATTTCGCAGCAATATTCGGGAGATTACCGTACTTTGCTTGAAC